>KV426304.1:2118-15225 GCA_001632375.1 Exidia glandulosa HHB12029
CCGAGTGGATAGTCGGGACCTTCAAGAAGACAGGCCAATTCGTGGCGCGACGCGAACGGTGCGACGAAGTACTCGCCAGTCGCGTCATTACGCTCAAGCGCACCGATGCGATCGAACTCGATAGAAGAGAGCTCAACCATATGACGGGCGAGGGACCTGAGCGTGTTCGTCTTCGAGCGCGCGCCAGTCCACCACTTTTTATCGTACCAGACGTCGACGAGACGGGTGCCGCGCGCGAAGTCCATGATCATGTACGGATGGCCGAGCGCATTATCGCAATCAAGAGAGTACGCATGGAGCTTGGGAACAGGAAGGGACGTGCGCGATGCGATGAAAAACGAAGCAAAGAAACCACAGCGCAACACCCGCAGCCAGGCGGCGAAACGAAGGAGCAGGAGACACCAGGAGCCACAAAAAAAACGGACCCCATAAACCACATGATACCAACCAAACGAACACCGTCCAACGACAGACCAGCAGAAACAACGCTTGCCACACGGTCGAGTCGCCAGGTAAGCCCGAATCCCAAGCGACCGAAGCCCATCCAAAATCAGGCCCACAAAGAACAACCGCACAGTCGGCCGAGCAGTGCCACACCCTCGAGCCCCTGGCAAAGACGAAGCAATGCCCGCCCACCGCAACCGCACACTCGACGGAGCAAGGCCTCAGGGCCGGAACAGAACGCACCTGCCGGAAAGGCCGCTCAAAAGGCCCCGCCAAGCAACATCACACCAGACCCGGCTCCCGAGACCGACCCGAAACCCCCCACCCGCGACACCCGCACAGAAGGCCCCGCAAAGGGCCAAACAGACCACGCAACGAAACACACACCACGCCTCAGGAGCACCCAGGCCGGAAAGAAGCACACCAAGGCAACCCGCCAACATGGCCAAGAGATTCGCAACCCCGAACAAATGACCCGACCGCTGGAACGCCAAATGACGAACCCACGGCCACCCGAAATCCCACAACCAATGCTTAGGGAGCAAAGAGAGCTAAAGCCACGCACGCACAAGCGCCAGAAAACAGAACCAAGACGGCCAATACAAAGCCCGCCCCGAGAGAACAACAACGAGAACAAGCACACCAGACACAAGCCCCGGCCACGCAGACTCCGAGGGAAGAAAACCACAGGAAGCGAAAAAGAGAGCCGAAAAACACGCCGGCAAGGACGCCAGCCACAACACGAGCGCCACCCCCAGCAGCGGGACGCGCTCGAAAAAGCCAAACAGAACCTACACGCAGACACCAGACACCGCCACCTCAAGTGCAGCAAAAACAAGACAAACCAAAGCGTGGCAGCAAAAGCCCCCCCCAGGGACCGAACTACCCCGATCACACACAGACAAAACGAAAGCAGGGACACAACCAGAGCAAGGCAAAAACAGAGCTACGCACAGCCAGAGCGAGGGAGCAATCGTAAGCTACCAGACCGGCTCCGCAAAAAACCCAAGAAAGAACACCCGGTGCACATGGAAACCCCCAAGAGAGTGCGGTCCATAAAAGTCCACAAAGTCGACCGAAAACCCGAAACGACGCGAACCCACAGCGAAAAAAAACAAGCCACCAATGATCAGCAGAAAACACACCGAGAAAAAAAACCACACAGCCGAAAGACCAGCACAGGGCATAGCAGCACATGGGAAACAAAAAACCACCGCAAAAACACCAACCAGCAACAAAACGCCAAAAAATTCAAGCCCGAAATAGCGACAACAGGCAAAACACAAGAAGAGCAAACCAGCCACGCCACCCAGGACCCAAGCAGCAAACACGCCCGCGGCCAAGAAAACAGATCACGCCGGCAACCAAACGCCCGCAAGCGTAGGAAGATCGGAGAAGATCCACCTCGGAAAGGACAAGTATGTCCCTTCCGGGAGGGTGAACCGAAACTCCGTAACATTGTGCAATACGGGTGGCGTGTCGTATGCAACGAAGACATTTTCCAAGGCAACGCGTCGCAAGCGGGGTGCGTTTCCTGCGAGAACGCGGCTAGGTAATGCAATGTTTTTGACCTCAACCAAGTGTGCGTTGTCGTCAAGGTGAAGCGTCACTTCGAGTTGCTCCAAAAGCGGCGATTCGTGCATCAAGACCCTCCAGAGAGTCATGATGTAAAGAGAGTTGACAGTTACGCGCAGGATGCGAACATGACTGATGACCGGGCCGACTATGTCGATGAGTATACGCTCAGCTCTCGAACCCTGGTGTCGATGCACGAAGTCGAGATGGAGCGGCCTCCTTCGAGCTGCTGCGATACGGGCCTTTGTTAAGGCCAGCGACATATCGCCGAACTCGTCAACGACAACATCGCGCCAAAATTTCGGATGATTCAGAGCGACGTGACGCCAGCGTCGATTCGAACGCGCGACACGAAGAATACCGTTGAGTTTCAGATAGCCTATTGCCCTAGACAGGAGTTCTGTAGGCAGGCGGTCGATGGGCAGCATGGCGGGAGCGAAGTTCGATGCCCGGCACCGGTCCGGTATCAGTGCTCCCGAAGCGGCGTTGTTTTTCCTTGGTTGTTTTCCCCGTTGTCATGGGTCTCCTCGATACCTTGTTCTCGCTCTCCCTCAAAGGCGCAGGGACTGTGTTGAGATGGTTCGGCCGCTCCCCACATACCTGAGGTACCATGTCCAGCTTGCCGACAGAGCTCTGGAGCGCCGCTTTCGACTATCTCGACCTCGACGATCTCATTGCTGCGGCACATGTGTCTGCCATTTGGAGGCTCATCTCCTTCGACCATCCCACTTTCTGGCGAGATGTCTCTATCTCCTCTACCAGCAGCTCCTCGTTAGCACTCGCAGAGCATCGCCTCGGCGAAGCGAAGCAGCGACCATGGCATCTGAATTTACGCTTACTGAAGGACGAGGATACCTTATCTGAGCCTCGCCTCGTCCTCCTCCTTCATCGTTATCTCCCCTACGCCAGGCGTATCATTATGCGTATTCGCGCCAGTGACGCAGACGACGCCTGGACACTGCTCAGCGCACCCGCTCCCGCGCTCGAGCACTGCGATATCACGGCGGCACTTTCCCCTGGCCAATCGCCTCCATCACTTCCACGAGATCTGTTCGCGGAAGTCGCACCACGCCTCTATAAACTACTGCTGCAGGACATCACTTTACCGACTGCCTCGGTTGCAGCTTTCAGTTTCGTAGAAAGCGCGACTCTGCGAAGCCCTCGCTCGGCATGGGAAGTCTTCCCATATCATCTGCTTACGATCTTTCCTTGCCTCAGAAGTTTGACCATGGCTGGCGGATGCGTCGACTTCCGCGGACCTGTGCCGCATGTTATCGAACGCGGTTTATCAGCCCTTCGTTACTTCGATATCGAGTACTACAGCGGAGAATCCCTGAAGTTCTTTCGCTCTCTGCCATGTCAACGTATTCCTCTGCTGCTGGTTGCATATCCAGACGACGACTCAGTGCTGGCAGCGCTTCAGCACTTGCAATGCCAGAGGTATCGAGTTCTGATTGTCCCGACTGTCGGCGGCGAGTTTCATATCGAGTTTCGACCTGATTCTCACGACGGTGGCACCACGCAGGGACTCTGTCGCATTTTCGCGGAGATCGTCGATGATTACGAATCCGATGACCCGCTGCACAACATCATGTTCAAGCAGCCCGATATCGCGGCGAAAATCACCGCGCTCTCACTGGCTACATCTCTGTGGCCAATGATTTCTCGAGTCATGCAGCCTTTGCCCGAGGTTACCTCGTTGAGGATCATTATCGACAACGGTCGCGATGGTTGCGCCGAGATCCCCCAGGACCATCTTCGGTGTCCGCAACTACAGCTGTTATGCCTCGCCTCGTCATGCGGGTTTGTGCGAGTGAGCCCGGATGACGTTGTGGCTCTAGTTCCGCGCTTGACGTCGCGATACGTGAAGCTGGAATTGGATGGTGTCGCTCTCAATGGCGCGCTCAGTTCCGACTCTCTCTATTTCTCAGAACTTGAGTAATTGGTACGTTCTTGGAAATGATTATCCCGCTGGATTACGCTCCTGACCAGAAGGATAGGCGTGTCTTCTCCGCGGGAGAGCCGTGACTCGGTTCGAACGCTGGTGTACGGGCTCAGAGGACATTGTTAACTGGCTACAATTGTACATGCGTCTGGATACAGATACAGGCGGCGACTGGAGTGATAAAAGTGCACCTGCTCCTCTAAGGAGAGGGTACCGGTTTCTAACCTGAGCAGCTGGCCATGCCTGCGCTTATTGGTGCGCTGCCTCTACGGGTCTTGGCTGCCTCAGGAATCCTGATTATGGTTACCCCATACACATCAGGCGAAACTCCACCGATACCCGGTCGCCGCAGAAAGATGTCCGTACCAAAGCAACGTTGATCTACGCACCTAGTCTGTACAACCCACGCGTGAAGACGCAATGCACACCTCCGCCCAGCACCGTCACCACGGTGCCGGAGGGCTCTATACCACACGCTCACGTGTCCTTGGAGATATCTACCCCTTTCCCCTCCTCATCTTCCTGCGCTGGCGGCGGGGGAGGCGGAGGAGGAGGCGGAGGAGGAGACCTCGAACGGCCACCGCGGAAATACTCGCGATCGACGCGCTCCTGGGTTTCCGCACTGCCGGTGTACCTCTGGTTGGTAGTGAACATGCCGTCGCAAGAGTCACTTTCAGTACTGGCCCAGTATATATGTCCGCTGTCGCCTTCCTGTTGTCCTATTGTTACGATCGTTGCCAGGCAGTAATTGTATCGCGGGCCAGGTATTGTAAGTGAGGCCGCGCACGGACCCGGGAAGCAAGCGCGGAACTCTAAAGCAGGTACGAGAAAACATGTCACCTTGATACCACAGCAACCCCTGCACAATGTTGAGTTCACCGTGACAGGTTCAACTACGCCCCCGAAGCTCGGACCAAACATTGGAATCCCGTATCGTAGGAGCTTGCGCGAACCTATCACCGTGACGGTGTCGTCCATCCGGCGCCAAGCGAGGAAGCCCGATAGTTAGGCAGTACTGTGAATAGGTAAGATTGAATGAGAACACCAAGAGCATGACAGGAAAGTAGAGAAACCATGAATGTGGCAGAACGGTGCATGCATGCGATACAGATGAGACAGATGGAGATCGAGAACAAGCAGCGTATAGGACATGACAGCAACTACACACACACAAATGAGCGGAGCAGCAAGCGGCGGCGACTATGTAGTAGAGTAGGATTAGTGACTTCAGAGAGAGAGAGAGAGAGAGCGAGATATTTCCTGTATTGCTAAATGCTCATGTCGAATCGGACTCGGAAGGCCCGCGCGTCGGCGTCGTATAAGAGAACGCTCTACTCGCCGCGCAACTACATCAGCACAACATCACAAGGACACAGAAAGGAGAGGAACAGAAAACTCACCCTATGCTATCCAAAAACGCCCTAATATCCTTCGCCAACAACCGTTGGACATGCGCGGTCGGATGCATCTCGTCGACCCACAGTCCACCGCCAACGCCAGAGTTGGTCATGCCATACGCGGTGGGCGCCTCGATCAGGCGCACAAAGAACGCGTGCGCGTCGTACACCATGACCGTGCATTCCGGCGAGTGTCGATGCTGGAATCGTGACACGGCCTCGAACAGGCCCGCGTTCCACTGCTGCACACGTTCGGCGAGGTTCTGCTCGATCGTCGTCTTGATCCCTGCGAGTGGTGCGTAAGAGGGGGCGAGGTGCTGGAGTAAACGTAGACTGACCGAATGGCGAGCGGTCGACGGGCATCGTCGTAACGAAGATGAACGTCCTTGCGCCAGCCTGGTACAGCTCCTCTTGCAGCTCTACCAGTGTCTCCATATTCTTCTGAACATTAAACAACGCCCCTCGTGCCCTGTACACACCAATCAGCCTACAGTATGCTTCAGTCGCAAAGCCATTGCACGCACCCGCAGTCGTTCGTCCCGATAAATGTCCCTAAACGCAAGGATAGGTGTAAGTAGAAGTCGCCGGCATTACATAGTCCGCGGCAACGCACAGAATATGGAGTCGCTCCCCGTCCAGAGCGTGCCGTCGGCAGGCTCAAGTTCCATCGTGTGCCGCATGAACTCGTTCCGGACCTGGTTCGCGAGCAACGGGACGGTGTCGCCCGGTCGCGCGTATACGTACGCCAGTGCGTCAGCGGATTTGCATTCTCGTACCAAGGCGCCGATCTGTGTGTGCGCACGTCAACATCCGTGGAGGAAAGAAGGATTGGTGTGGAGAACGTGAGTTCAGCCAAGCCGAGCTGAATGGCCGGCTGCGAGATGGACGGCGCACACGAATGCGCAGTGAAGCAAAGCAAAGAATGAAGGGTTGGACGCGCGGAAATTGGACGAAGCATGATTCAGTGGATAATAAGCGTACCCAGTTCTCGCCTTCGGCATACGTCTCGCCGGGGTACGGCACGCCCAGCGGCTCTGCTATACGTGGCTGTGGGTATGCAGGACTCGCGCGGTAGCCCACGGAGGATAACGAGTCGCCGCTACGAGGTAAATCTTCAGCCCTCCACGCGCACATGCCGTGGGTGGACGCACAACACAAAGTGATGTCGTATCTTGCCAAAGCCCTGCCAGCTTGGACCTACATGCGCAGTTGAAGTCTTCAGACGTAAAAGCGGCGCACGATAATCAGCTGCCAATCAGTGGAGCAAAGAGGCGGAGAACGCACGCCGAACGCGAGTTTCGGCTACAGATCGTCGTCAGTGCGTCAGTGGCAACGGGGAGATGAACGGGACTCACGTCGATGACCTCGGCCTCGGGAGGGTCAGGTAATCGGTCGGGTATCTCTTCCTTTGCGCATGACTTGACCTTCGCCTTCTGACTCGCCTCGTAGACGAGCGTGTACTGAGCGGGGTCGAGTGGACGGAGTGTATCAATGAGCACATTGAGCCCGACAACGCGTAATAACGCGCCGAGCACATCTGAAGCACGTTTCTGGACGTCGTCGGGCGCGGGATAGATTATGAGCTGTACGATTGAATATGCGAGCATGCGGGAGAAGATGTCGACGGGCGCGAACGGCGTCGCGGCCGTACACCGCTGCACGAACTCGAGCGTGCCCAGCAGCACGCGGGGATCGCGCGATTGGAGGGCCTGCGAGATGCCCTCCGTGAGCGCGGATAGCGTCGTCTGCTCACGCGAGTCAATACACAGCAGACACTTTATTTTAGCGCCAGGGACCACCGCACCGTGGCATAGATGGCGTCGAGCGTCTCGGAGATGACCTGTCCGCCCTCGCCGTCTGGACGTGCGAACGCGCGGAAAAGAGGTGGGACTATGGATGCCCTGTAACGCGCGAGACGGTTGTGCTCGACGCGCAGCGTGAGCGACATGATGATCTCGCACGCGACGTGCGCGCAGTCGGCGCTCGGGTCCATGAGCCGTACAGCGAGTCCCTCGAGCGCACGAAGGACGTCGTCGGAGTCGCGTATGCGCTCCGTCGAGTTGACGATGCGGAGGATGTTCTGGAGCAGGAGCAGACGCTCTGCCGGGGGCGCGTCGTCCAGCCTGAAGAAGCGCTGAGGCAGGATGGAGACCATATCGACGGACTGGTGCGCCATTGTGGTTGCGGTCGCGGGTCTGCGAGCGTGTATGGGCAGGTTGGCGGCCAGTTTGTGCAAAAGAAGACAAAGCTTGAGCACTCTTGATCAAACTCTGACGCAGTGCCGGCATTTGCCATCCGTACGTCACTCCTCACGCGGCCCGACATGGACGACAGCGAGCTCATGCGCCTCGCGCTCGACGACGCGCGGAAGTGTGTCCCGACGCCGACCGCGTTCTGCGTAGGATGCGTGCTCGTCGCCCAGCACGCCGACAAACGAGCCGTCCTCGCGACCGGCTACTCGCGCGAGCTGCCCGGAAATACGCATGCAGAGGCCAATGCGCTCGCCAAAGCACGTCAACTCTCCCCGGATACCCTGTCAGCGCTATGGCCTGGAGAAAGTGTGCCGACGATCGACGAGATATTGCGCACGGCGGACGTCTACACGACCATGGAGCCCTGCTCCGTCCGCACGTCCGGTCTGGCGCCATGCGCGGACGCACTAATCGCCGCGGGCGTACGAAGATGCATAATCGGTGTTGGAGAGCCGGACGACTTTGTCGTGTGCGAGGGCGCGGACAAGCTCAAGAAAGCTGGAATCGAAGTCGTCTGGCTCAAAGGGCTCGAGACCGAGTGTCTTCAAGTCGCGCGACGGGGACATGAGAGCGCAAAACCGTGACAAAGGCATCAAGCTGGATAATATACGAGACGAGGACGCAGCGGCTATGACGCATGTGGCACGCGTCGACGTGCGCAGTGATTGCTCGATGAAATAGAAGCGCAGACGCGTGACGCAATAGGGGTAGCACGTAAGTCCGCTTGTTCAGCAACGCGCACCTGCACGAGTGTCTGTATCGAATGTCGCTTCATAGCTTCAAAGCCCGGATCGGAGCAAGTGCCAAGTAGAGAAAGATGCCGGCTCCGCGGAGTCCCCAGTACCGAGTGCTTGTCGCCAACGAATGCAGCGGTCCGAGTCTACAGGCGTCACTGAAACCCGTAGTTGCAAGTGGCGGACGGCAGTACTGAGGACGAGATATGGTGGGAGCAGAGCTTCAGACGCGTGCTGCGCCCAGGCTCAGAGCCTGCCACGCAGCGCACGTTGCGCAAACAGCGCGCGCGATAGGAGGCCGGGGCTGATACACAATGCCTTCTCTTGAAGTTGTTGCAACCAGAAAATTCGACATCAGATGCTGCACTGTGAAATCCATCTATGATCGAGCTGGGGGCGCGCACAAGTCCTCGATATGAACGCGAAGCACGCGGCTGCCTTGGCGCTGCCGTTAAGATTCACGCATATGGCGGATATGCAGGGAGACCATGGGGGTATGAAGACAAGAAAGGATGGCTGGGCTTGGAATGGAATTGGTGCTGCCACGACTGTAACGCGTGACGTCAGACAAGCTGTCAACGCGACTGTATGCGCCGTCCCACGGTCAGGTTCGTGCAACGACACCGACTCTACTAGAAAACCGCATATCATGACGTCACGCCCGACGTTGGGAGGGTGGCGCGCCTGGATGGAAGAGGAAGATGGTCGGAGTTTGGAAGGGCGAACGCGTCTTGTCCTCTTACCATCACCATCTCGCCGTACGCGCGCTCTGAATCTACGCTCTGTCGCTTCCTCCGCGCACAAAGCTCTTGCTGACGCGTTTGATGACTTTGGATACTTGGCTATGCTTGGACGTCGCTGTACGGTTTATGCACTTGCTATCAGGAGTGTGCCGTGACCGTGTCCTAGACCTCAGTGACCACGTTCATTACTGCAGGCTACTGTGGCCAGGGACGCTCTCCCTGTGCTTTGTCGTGCTTCCCCGCGCGTCTCACTCTCGCCTTGGTTCGAACACAGCTCCTAGTACTCAGGGTGCATGTCGCGTATATGCTCGTGCCTACTTCTCGTCGCGTATTCTGGATTCGCAACTGTAACGCGCAATCTGTCAACGGTAGGTGTGCAAATGTCCCGTCAGGGTCGTGGTGGACGCAATAGATAGGTCTCCGCACCCTCCTCCACCACCTCCTCCGCAGCCAGTGCAGGATAGTACGACGGGGACAGGGACGGAAGTCTCTTCGACCGCGTAAGGCGGAGCAGCTACCTCCTGCCATGACCATGGCACTATCGTCCGTGGATTGTGGTTCTCACGCTACATCTTTCACTCGCAGGATCCTATTATAGTACGTCGCACCTTCCTCTCTTTTGTTGATGGACACCTTTTCCCGGCGGCCGGGTATCGGTGGAGTTTCGCCTGATTCATGTGGGGCAACCACTATCAGGATCCCTGAGGCAGCCAAGACCCGTACAGAAAGGACAGCGCAGCAACGTGCGCAGGCAAGGCCAGCTGCCCAGGTTACAAGCGGGTACCCTCCTCTTCGAGAGGCAGGCGCACTCTTAACGCTACCGGTCGCCGCCTGTATTGGTATACTAACACAATGTACACTTGTATCTCCTCATCGTGTCAGCGTACGGTCGACTCTCACATGGTAGTATCTAATTCGTGACGCTTTGCACTGATATGAAATGCAGAGGTAGAATGCTCGTAGGATCGTCCACAGCAACGTCCTCCAGCTCCAGCTTCAGGCGGTGAGAAGTCCTTATGCGAGGGACCAGAGCGACAACATCATTCGCGAGTGCTCGGACAAAGCCGCCCAGAGACTCAAGCCGGAGAACCTGTAGCGCAGGGCATGGCAACGGCTGTAGCGGCATTTGAGCGCGCATGTCTTGCGCATTGTCGATAATCACTGTCAGAGATGTGACGGCTGGAAGTGGTTGCATAAGAGGTGCGATGGTCGGCCAGAGCGATGTGGCGAGAAGAAGAGACAGGACGCGGCGCGAGAGCTCGGGTTGCTTGAACAGGATATTTAGCTGTGGGTCATCGGAGGTGTAGTCGTCGACGTGCTCCGCGAACATTCGAAACGGGGCGTAGCGGTCGTCACCGTTCCACTGCCCGTGTCGAAAGTTGATGCGAAATTCCGGATAGCATGTAGACAGAATCACGACTTCGTACTGCTGACACTGCAAGTGCTGCAATGCTGCAAGGGCAGTGTAGTCATCAGGAAACGCGACCAGCATTTGAGGAATACGCTGAACGGGTAGGGACTGCATGAACTTCAATGCTTCTCCTGCATAGAAGTCGATGTCGAGGAACTGCAAAGAGCCAAAGCCACGCTCCACAGCTTTTGGGATTGGACCACAGAAGTCTACACATCCTCCAGCCATCGTAAGACTTTGAATACGAGGGAATATCGTGAAGAGTTGGTAGGGAAAGCGCTCCCATGCGGAAGGAGGGCTTCGGAGCGTGGCAGACGTGACGAGACTGAAAGCATCGACCGCGCCTTCAGGCAAGGCGACATCCTGTAGCGTCACATCACGAAGTCGTGGGGCGACACCTGAGAATAGGTCTTGAGGGAGCGATGGCAGAGACTGGTCGGTTTGAACGGATGCAAACACGTCGAACCGTTCGAGCTCCGGGACGGGTACGTGGAATATCGACCAGAGGTCGGTCGTCACGTCGCGTACATTGACATAGACTGTGATGCCTTTGACAAAGGGTATAGCAGGTCGGAGCAGCTTGGTGAGAGCTATAGTCCCCTCTGCGCTAGGCAGTTCTAGAGTCAGAATCCATGGCCGGTGTCGCCCTGCTTCGAGGCGATGCCGCGCCAGTGACAGCGAGGCTGTAGTGGTGGACCGAATGCAGACATCGCGCCAGTATACGGGATGATCTAGTGCGGTCTCCCTCCAGTTGCTGGAGACTTGACTAGCGACCAGAATGTCGTCGAGATTGAGCGAGGCGAAAACAGCAGTCCAGAGTTCGGTTGGTAGATTGGTAGTCATCATGAGCTACCTAGGGGAGGTTGGCGAGAGGCAACTCACCTCAAACACTTAAAGGCGGAAAGTACAAGGCGGTCATGACAACGGTGAAGTACAAGGCTTGCGACTGCTTCGGGCCGGTGCCGAGCGTCGTACTTCGCTCTCGCCGCCATGATCGACCGCCTGCTTACAGAGCTCCTGTCCAGTGTCCAGGGCTCGACGATAAACCGGTGTTGGCGTCACGTAACAAGAACCATTCCGAATTTTGGCGCGTTGACGGAAGTCCGGAACGGAAGCGACTGTCGAGTCACACACGTTGACGGTTGACGAAAACCGACTTGGCTCACCTTGACAGTAGCCCAAGCTATGAGTAACCGCTCCCCCAAAGGTACTGCAGCGATGGATGGGCAAGACTTCGTATTAAAGGAGGCGGCGACGGACTCGCACTTGACGGCCGACTCGACCGACTCGCAAGAGTTGTTCATCGCCGGACTCAACGTTGACGCAGCTCGATCCATTGCCATCGACGCGTACATGGCGAGCACAACCTGCAAACCCACAGAAGTCACCTGCTCCGTCGTCGAACCGCCTGAATACGGGTCGTCCAATGTGGTCTACGAGCTCCGTTTTTCTTCTGGCACCAAGTGGATTATGCGCATACCATTTGAAGCCAAGCCGACGAGGGAGCGCCGCAACTTCATTGCCTACGACCTCATCTCATCGCGCACGTCCCTTCCTATGCCCAAGCTCCACGCGTACTCTCTAGACTGCGACAATGCGCTCGGCCATCCGTACATGATCATGGACTTCGCGCGCGGCACCCGCCTCGTCGACGTCTGGTACGATAAAAAGTGGTGGACTGGTGCGCGCTCGAAGACGAACACGCTCACGTCCCTCGCGCGTCATATGGTTGAGCTCTCCTCCATCGAGTTCGATCGCATCGGTGCGCTTGAGCGTAATGACTCGACTGGCGAGTACTTCGTCGCACCGTTCCCGTCGCGCCACGAATTGGCCTGTCTTCTTAAAGGTCCCGACTATCCACTAGGTCCTTTCACCACGCAGCATGAATATCTCAGGGCCCTGGCAGCGAGCTTGCTGCTCGGAATGCCTAATCCGTACTCCCTCATCATCGAGCTCATCATCGGCACACTGCCTGACGCGCGCTACGACTCCCCGCCGTTCACGCTCGAACATCCCGACTTGGACTCTCAAAACGTCTTTATAGACGACGATACCGGCGAGGTCTCTGCGCTCATTGACTGGGACGGCGTAGCCGTGGTCCCGCGCCAGCTCGGCGCTCTCCGCTATCCTTCCTGGCTCACTGTCGACTGGGATCCCGTCGCTTATGAACAGTATAAGGATGCCGATCGATACGATCATGCTGATGAACTACATGTCTATCGAGCCGCCTACGTCGACGCCATTCGGGACAGCGGGGGCGATTCGCGTGCGGCCGTTACACGCAACTCGCACATCATGGATGCCATCAACATTGCGCTTACCATTCCTTACAGAACAGAGCGCATCGTCTTCCAGCTCGGGAAGCTGCTGTGTGGATCTGCTCGTTTGATGCTAGACTTGGCAGAAGGCATCCGAGAAACGGGCTGGATCAAGAGGGACAAGGACGAGCTAATCCGCATGCCCGGTTCGTATCTTCATCATCCTGCGCTCGTCACACTCCGGCTCATGATGTTTATCTCGTCAGAGTTTATCGCGAATAAGGAGCTCTGGCCCGAAGATGAAGAGGACGCCGGGAACGACGATGAGAACGAGGAGACGGTGGATCA
>KV426304.1:28010-55694 GCA_001632375.1 Exidia glandulosa HHB12029
GGGCATTCGGCGAGTCTCCAGGCACGAAGTTCGAACCGGCAAATTCCCGACGGAACTTCCAACCGCACGGGCTGTCTGGGCTCGTTTGCCGCGATCAAATGGATCCAGAAAAACGCTCGAACTTGGTTGGAAACCTGCCCCCCGCCGCGCGCCCCCCGCCGTGCGTACGACCGACAACCGACCGTCGCCACGCAGCGTACATCCGCAAAGGCTCGCTAAACCTGTGAGTATTTGTCGCTATATGGGCAGTCTACTCCATCATTAAAGCTAATATATCCTCTGGCTTACCTCGGTTGCAGTTCCCGATTCAGAGGATACCGCCCACGTCGCCGAACGACCCACGCAGCCTCGAGCTTATTGCGATTAGTCTTGACTGCACGTATTGCGCCGCCCTCGCGCCTGGTTCGACATCGCCGACCACCACCCTCACCGCACACACCACCACCGCCCACAACTTAGCGCGACATATACATTGCTGGTCGACTATTGAAATATGAGCTCCAAAGCTTCACCAATCATTCTTGACGACACGGAGCCCGAGGACAACGACGTCGAGGCCAACATCCACGTCATACCGCCCACATCGCCGCTCGAGCCGCTCACCGACACAGCCAACGAGCACACGCCGACCGCCAGCCGCGAAGGCTCGCCGTCCGCCTCGCAAGTATCTGCCGTCGACGCCATGGAAGTCGACGAGGGAGCTGCTGGCGGCGACACGACCATGGACGTCGACGAGCCGGACGAGCCCGACGCGGCTGACGGCGACGGCCCGGACGACGGCGAGCAAGCCGACGCCGAATCTCACTCGGAAAGCGAAAGCGACACCGACGACGACGAAGGCGGCGAAGGCGACGAGCCGCGTGCGGAGGAAGATATCACACAGTCGCCGCGCCATTCACCGAAACGCGAGGTTGAGGAGTCCGAACCCGCGCCCGACGCGTCTTCGTCCAAACCACCCTCTCCCTCTCCCAAACCCGACCTCCCACCAGCAGTTACGAATGGCGAAACCAAAGCTGAATCTGCACCCCGCGAAACGACTCCCGCGGGCAAGACGGGCAAGAAGCCGTCCTCGGCAGCCGCGAAACCCAAGTCGAAACGACAGCATCGCTCGCCGACACCGCCGCCCAAGCCTCCGCCGCCCATGCAGACAGTCAGAATGACTATCAAGCTGGACACGGGCAAGAGCTCGAACCGCGAGTATGCTTTTGACCTAGCCAAGATGGCTGAAGAGCAGGGCATGCAGCTGCGTCCGCCGCAGCCGATCCTACGCCTCGAGAGCGACAGCGAAGACGACGACGCCGGAGGAGGGAATAACAGCGCTGAGGAGGCGGCCAAGGCGATCGAGGAACGCTTCAAGGACCTGGAGAAGCAGGAAAAGCCCAAGAAGCGTCGCGTGAGTTTGACTGGACTGCAAGTTAATCCTTCACACTCTGACGCCCTGGTATTTCTCTGCCGTAGAAACGCAAGCGTACGGACGAGCAGTACGATCTCGAAGACGAATTCATCGACGACTCGGAGCTCGCGATTGAGGAGCGCAAGTTCTTCGCGCAGACGAAACAGACTGGGTTCTACGTCTCCTCCGGCGAGGTCGCGCTCCTGCGCGAAAAGACCGAGCCGTCGAAACGCTCGCCGAAGAAGCCAGCAGTCGCTCCTGGTGCGAAGGACAGCGACGCAAGCTCGACGAAGGACGCTCCAATCGCAGCAGCCCCCGCGACGAAGAAGAAGCCAAAGGAAGAGCCCGTCCCGCCGCCCGAGTACCCTCCGTCCATCCCACTCGCCGACAAGCCGAAAGTACGACGATCTGCGCTCGCTCGTACTCTCGCAGCACTCCCTGGCGAGTCCGTCGCGCGCGAATCGGAGTGCATGCGCGCTCTGGTAAAGCGCATCGAGATGCCGCCGCCGCTGCCGTCTACGAAGCCACGACGACATAGCATTAACGGGGACGCGGAGAACCCAGTCGTCATTGCCTCGGACGAGGATAGCGACGAGCACGAGACGGGTCCGACGCCTGAGGAGATCATGGCGGGCGGACGCGGTACGAAGCGCAAAGCGAGTATGGCGGGGCCGAATGATACAGCTGGGACGCCTGGTGACGGGGATATGGTCGCTGAGCCGCGCAAGAGGCGAAAGACGCTTGTTGAGCTGCCGAAGTTTAGCAAAGAGCTTATGCCGGATATCGAGATGCTTCGTCGGCTCGTCGAGCGCGGTACGTAACCCTCATCCCACACTTCTTGCGTGACTCGCACTGACTACTCGACGTAGAGGATGAGGCCTTCTCGATTCGCGGCAAGTTCCCCCAGCATGTCAAGCCGGTTCTTCAAGCCGTCGCTATGAAGGCGATTGTGTTGGACGAGTACGATGACGACTTCTTCGACGCGATGCCCAAGATCTTCCCGTACAATCGCTTCACGATGAAGGCAGGTGCCCTCCACGCTGCGCGCGCGCGCCAGATTCGCTGACGTCTTCTCTAGAAACTCATCGCGCGGACGGTGTTTAAGGACCATATCGACCTGATCAACAAGCGCCAAGATGAGCTCCTCGTCGACTTGAAGCGCATTGTCGACACGGGGTTCGAGCGGGCCAAAGAGGACCACGCGCGTGCCGTCGCGGCATGGGGTGAGTTTCCCATTCTCGTTTCGTCTCGCGTGCGCTGTTGTTGATGTATACTTGCAGAGTTTCGACTTGCGAAGAAGAAGAACGACACGAATGCCGCAGCGGACGCAGCCCCGCCCGTCGCCGTCGCCGTAGACGACGCAAACGCGGGCGAGCGGGAAGACAAGCCGCCCCAGCAGAAGTACAAGCTGACGGAGGGCATGCGCATCATCATATGGAACCTTGTCAGCCTCACCAACGACATCGCGATCTTGACAGGCGAGAAGAAGTGCGTGTCCCCTCCCCACGAGCGCACCCGGTTGAAAGCTGACTGTCCGTCCAGCAAATACGAGAACGTCAATGAGGTTGTGTCGGAGCAGGGCATGCGGAAGATTCTGTACCAGAAGGTGCGTCGACCGTTTCATACTCCTGACGCCGCGCCGTTGATCTCATTTTACTTCCAGATCCAATCTTGCTTCCCGGACAACTGGATGAACACTGGCATCCTTTCGCGCGAAGGTACGTCCTCTCTCTTGTTGCACCGCATAGTTGTTGACGCATCCAACAGTGAGTTCGTTGAAGAAGAAGCAGGGTCGAGAGAACATGGCCGAATTACCAGATGCCTAGTATCACTCATCACCTGCTCTCGCTTGTGTTGGTACCCTCGTGTCTGTCTCGCCCACTTTCCTTGTTGTATAGTCCACCTATTTTGTGCCACGTTTCCGTTCTTAGTGTCTGTTCTTTTGCTTAAGTGATAATGTACGACTTGACGCCCGCGCTTTGGGCACGGCATATGTAATCTGTTTGAAAGGCGAAAGCAGCGTAATCTTGCAATACTAGTGAAATTTCCAAGTGAGCCCAGCCAGATAAAGATAGCGATACATGTGCGAAGTCGATGAGTGCTACATGGAGATCGTCGCATAGCCAAAACTTGAATTGTCCAACCCACGGGCGACAAGCGCAAATTGTACTGCGGAATCGCGCGTGCGCTTGGGTGATCTCGAACTGGAGAGGGCGTGAGGCAGGTGCGGACGGACGGACTGTAGCCAGACATACCTCATCAACGCTTTCAGAAACTTCTCTCGGGCGTCCTCGTCCGCTTTGCAGTTCTCAAACTCGGGCTGTGACACATTTAAGGAACCTCATGGATACCAGATTGAGAACGTGGTGCATACCGAGAAGAGAATCTCAGTCATCCACAATCGGCACAGCTCCGACTTGCTAGAGATCAACTTGGACAAGAGTTCCGCGAGATTGGGGATGACGGAACGCGGGGCAACACCTGCGATGCCGAAGAGGAGGGCGGACACCATCGGTTTTCCGTACGTCTGTATGAAGTTGTTCGTCTGCTCGGTCAATGTGTCGGCTGCAAGTGCTATTTGCAGAAACCGTTGCTGAAGGCACCCGTGAGGTCAGCTTATGGATGAAGAGATGTATGGGACGTACGAGGAATGAACTCGCTGCGACAAGGGAGTAACGCTCCTGTACTGCGAGCGCTGTCAGAGAGCATTGCATCATCGCGGCGAATGCAATGGGAGGAAGGTCGAAAAATGCCCAGATAAAGTTCGTCGCAACCTAGCAACTTTGTCAGCCGAATGGCAGACAACTCGAGCCCGATGTGCTTTACCTGTTCCAAGAACTTGAAGAACGCCTGGGCGATATCGGGATTCTTCGTAACATGAGACTGGAGACCAAGAAGCGCATGAGTTGCATGAAGTCGCACCTCAGCCAACTGGTCAGAGTCTCTCAACGCCTGAACACACGGTTCGAGAATCGCCGGAAGTAGTCCGCTCACGAAGGCTTTGGCTTCAGGCGTCGGAACGACCTTCAGCGTGCTGGCCGTCGGCGGGTTCATCTGACCCACGAGCATGGTCGCGAGACCTAGCCACACCGACGTAAGCTGCCGTCGCGCCGCTACAGCAACGAGCTGCAGCAACGGCATCGGCGAAAGCGTGATAAGAGTCTGGTCGGACGGTAAAGCGGTGATCGACTTGATCACATCTCCAAGAGCCTATGTAAGGTATCGGTAAATCGCTGCACAGGAAAGGGAAGACGCACGTCGGCAATTGTGGCATCAGTCGACCATATATCAACCGTTCGGGACAGGGCGAGTGTGATAGCTTCGCGCAACTTGACGATATCTGGATGTGCACGCGCACGTTCCATCCGCTCATTGTTCGCCGTAACCTCGTCGTCCTCATCGGCGTCGAAGAATGTTTCGTTCTGCGAAGTGAGGCCCTTCGCACATCCCGTCAACGCTTGCAGCTCGTTCAGGCAGAGTAATCGCGCTTCGTCCGGTAACTGCTCGAGGTCAACGCCAGACATCACCAACAAGACGAACATGCGCACGGTGGAGCTGTTGTCCAAGGCTTGCATGAGCTTGGTAACGACAGGAGTGATGATGCCCTGTAGTAGGGTAAGCGTTATGAATCTACTTACGACGAAGTCGTATACCTGAATAGGACCAATTCCCTCGTCTGGAGGAAGAGCCTGGATGACACTGGCAATACTCTGCAAGATCTTATTCCGCTCCGTATCCTATAACCAATCAGTCACCATTTGACGCGCAGGAAACCGTACGGGAGCGACGTACCGGGATAGTGTTCAACTTGGAGTACAGCTCCCCAAATGATGCAATATGCGGACTCAGCGCCTGCCGATTACTATCGCACAAATCCCTCAGCGCGTTGGCCGCTGACAGGCTCAACAACGGCTCGTGAATCGAGTTGATGACGGTATTGATGACCGTTAGAAGCAGATTTGGATCCTGCGCGGCGAACCACGAGGCATAAGCGCCGATGCAGCTGAGGGTGGTGAGGCGGATGCGGTCCGAGCCGGTGGTGGGTAGACGGCCAAGGACGTCCTGGCTGAACAGACGGGCGAGGATGGGCGTTTTCTCTCGTGAGAGGGGCACGCCTTCTTGAATGGAGGTCAGACAGTGCATCGCCGCTTCTGCAACCTGACATTGGAGTTCCATTAAGTGAGCGTCGAGTGCTGGGAGTAAGAATGCAGCCGACGGACCTCCCATGTGTGTGGTAATGGTCGGACAACCTCAGCTGCAACGACATCCACCAACGATTGCATCATCTTGTCTCTCAGGACATAGTAGCTAAAGGAGCAACGCCGTCAGTGCAATTTCCGTGTTCGCAGTAGTGGCAACATACGCATTGACGAGGCTGTCGCCAATATCTCGTCGATATACAGAGAACTTTTCGCGTTGATCTGGTAACTCAGTTAGTACAAGCGGGAGGCGACCGCTTGTAACGTACCCCTGGTCCAAGATCGCAACTCGCCTGGCAGAGGCCATGTCGCCTTCTTTCTGAGAATGGCAACGACCTCGCTGTACAGTTCTTGAGCGATGTCCCAGTGCGGAACGGTCTCCTGTACGTTCTGCTCCGTCTCCGTGTCCGCACTCCACATCGCCTCTTGCAGCAGATACCAAAACGGCAGCGTCATCTCGCTCTCGTCCTCGTCCACGCCAAAGTACCCTGGGAGATTTTGGTAACCGAGCATCAGACGTAGAAATCCCTGCAGAAGAGCTCGCGTTCAATGTTATGTGTCGAGAAACCTGAAGCAAAAAACGTACTTGAACGAGCGGTGACGACAAATGTGCTGCAATATATGACACGCTGTGGTCACCGAGCGCAACGAGGAGCTTGCACAACGCGTGCGAAACCTCATCAACATCGCCCGAGTTCAGTATCGCAGGACCGTTCGCATTCAGCCAGACGAGCAGCGGCTCGGTGAGCACCTTCGTGCCGGCGCCGTTCGCGAGTGGACTACTCGTGAGCACCGAGTCGAGCGCCTCCGTAGCAGGTATGAAAGACGCGGGCGACGAGAGCAGGCCGATGAGTAACGGGAGTAACGGCGTCAGGTCGTCGCCCGGAATACAATTCGCCGCAATCCACGCGCTGAGGCACTTCATCGCGCTTTGTAGCACGCGCGGCTGGGCAGACGACGCGCCCGCAGTGACGAGCTGCGTCATAAGCGGAACCGCGTCCCGCAGCGTCTGATCCATCCGTATTCTGGATGGATGCGCATTAGTCGGACGACATAGAGTTGTGCACGGACGCACTTCGTGGCGCCAAAGAGATCGGATGACGATATCTCCTCCGCGGCAATAGAAAGAAGGTCGAAAATGTATTCCGCTGCAACGCCACGGGTAGATAACGTAGGTACGAGGTTGACGAGCCATTGCTCCCAGCGCGACGGGTGGTGCGGTGCCAGTCGGATAGCGAGCGAGGACAGCTGGGTAATACGTGAGTGATCAACGCGCACAAAAGGTCCAACTGATGTTACACACCGCGACAAAGAGCTTGCGCAAGACAGGTTTTGGCTTCTGGGCCAGTGCGGCTCGAACGGTCAAGTCGACCAGCCCGTCGCGTAACGGTTCGCGTTGCTCGTCTGGTATAGATTCCCTGGTGTATCCATTAGCGTATCCAGCGCTTAATTACGGGTCGAACGCACCAGTCACGCGCGATCTTGACCTGCGCAGTGTGCGCGCCGTAGAACTCGACATTGGGGTCGCTGTATTCCTCTAAGAACGGAACGACCAGACCCCAGGCTTCTGGCCTTTTCTGGATCTCGAATAGCTCGGTTTGGAGTCGCTGTTGGTGCTCTGGGCCTAGGGCGCCGCTTGGCGCGAACGCCTGCTGGATGAGCTGCGCGCGCTGTGAGCTGTGGCGAGCTCGCTGGCAAATTGGCGCACCAAGGCGGCCTGCTGGACATCGCCAGGGGCAAGGACGGGAAAGCAGGTATATGTGGTCATCGCCGGCGACGGCGCCGGGCTGGTCGTGAGGTCGGTGAGTGAAGGTCTAAGGCAGAGTCGCGCTGGTCACGTGCTAACTCCGAGGCGCGAAGTCCGATTTTGCCGAGGCTCTTAGAAACAAATGGCACTGACGAGCTGAGGTCCGAGCTTCTAGACCTTGAGAGCCTCAGCAGCAAGTACGGATGATTAAGTAGGTAGACAAGGCAGGCTTAGGAAGCGTGGGGACGGCGCGCCGCGGTAACCCCGGAGAACTGTTTGGCGAGCTGAAGTGTCGAGCGTTTATTCATTATGGCTGTATACACTGCAATGTGTGTACGTAATGTCTATCATAAGTCACACCTGTTCACTTTGCCTACAATGCGCTGAATGGACGAAGTCACTGTATGCTAACACCGCCGAGAGCTATTGTATCCCACATCTCGGAAGGCTTCCGGCACTGTGATATGGTTTGAACGTATTCTGCACAGGGTGCAACGATTCCTTTGTCCGATGACCGCAAGAACCATCCCCATGGCTTACCGGGGCGCGGAGACGGATCCACGACGAAATGGACCTCCTCGTCCTCAGGGTCAACCGCAGTTTTAAAGAAGACAGCCCATCCATCCACCTGCAATCTCCGCGTCACTAGTGCAGGAATGAGCAAAGTAATGACAGCTGCATCGATTGGAGCGCAGACGCATACCTAGGATGATTTCATGTTGCTGTATCTTGTGTTCCTGCCCATATATATCGATTATCGCGTCTACATGGGCCTCCAGCCAGCCCTCGGCGGAAATCTCAAAGTCTTGGTCGAGCCTGGTGTAGACTGAGGTCCGCGCCGCAGAGCCCATGAGCGGCGGGCGCTTTTCGCGAAAGGACGCTGGGACATCCCATATATATTCTTTCGGGCCAAGTTTGAGGCCAATTCGGGCAGCAATTGTACGGGGTTTCGTCTTCGAGTCCCTGTATGGAGGGTCTCTGAATGTCTGGGATGTTGACGGGAGACGACCGCCGTTCGACAACCCGGTACAGAGGTACGACGCGTCGCGTGCGAGGAGTTCGTCCGGAAAAGTTTCCGGTCGATGTGCGCAGAAGAGTGTGATGAATGACCCGGAGGCCGCATGAACGTAGCCGACTGCGCCGAGTTCGATGTTGCTCGGCCGCCACAGAGTTTTTGTCACTATGCGTCCCTGGGGTAAGTATCTGATAGGCGAGACAATCGAAAACATACGTGCTCGATCTACATTCTTTCCTTGCTTAAGCGCCATGCACCTAGCCCCGACGCGTACTTCATCCCGTGACGGAGTCGGAGGCGGTGGTACCAAAATGCGTGCGAGTGCTTTGTTGGAAGATTGTTCGCACTTCGTATAGGCGGGAGGATCATACTCCGTATACGGTGGTGGAGCAACTATCCTGGTCTCCGGAGAATAAATCGGGTGGGTGTGCGAGCAGTGTGTTGGGCACTGATGTTTGCTGCAGGCATTGTGTGCAGGCAAAGGAGCTGTCATCCGCGACAAACGCATCGTCGTCGTCTTGAACGGTACTAGTGCGATGCAAAATGAGAAAGTAAGCCAAAAGATGGGAAATGGCGGGAGAGAGACTATTACTTATACGCGTGCCGTCGGTCCATCGCAGTTGGATTTGAGAGCAGGCTGATCGGTCTCCAACTCTACACAAGATCACTGCACTATGGAAAGATGGACTGGACAGCTTCGATTCGGACTGGACAGCTTCGGCGCCGAGTATTCGCCGTCGACCTCGGGCTTAGATTATGTAATCAGACAGTGCTCTGGGAGAAATACAGAGTATCTAGGGTGGTATTTCTGGTCTCAAAAATCACTTTTCCGTCGAGATCTGCGCCGGGGACGCGTTTTCGGCCATTCGGGATGATAAGTCCGAGCCTTCCGTAACAGATCTGCCGCCGATACGGGATTGCGGACCCCTATCGTTCGCAGAGCATATAAGCCTATTTTTCTGCACTTCATTTGACCCAAGAGATCGCAATAATCAAGCCTGGAGCATCGGCTGTACCGGATTGTATTGCCGATACGTCAAATGGGTCCCCATTTGTCCTAACTCAATATAGGCGACACAGACTCGTCTTGTCGCAGTAACTGTACCGTTGAGGACATTTAAGTATTGAAATAGACAGTTTGTGAGTCACAAGGAGGTTCAGAGCGAGGTATTCCGTCTTGAACACCCGAGATACGTCCGAACCCCCGTTTCCCGGTATCTCCGTGCTCCATTGGCACGCTCTGCGGAATCATTATACCATATAAAAGCGGATTGGCCATGCAGTACTCTCCGATCTCAATAGAAATGTTCACTAGAGATCATCCCATCGTAAGACTTGAACATCATCTCCTCCAAGGAAGCCTGAGGATAATGTGAAACTTGCACTCATCTCTAAGCGTGGTCTTCATAAGTAATTGGCTCATAAGTATGTCTGGGGTTGTCGAGCACGCCAGGGCGGCCAGGCGGGACCAAATCTGTCACGGAAGGCTCGGACTTATCATGCCGAATGGCCGAAAACGCGTCCCCGGCGCAGATCTCGACGGAAAAGTGATTTTTGAGACCAGAAATACCGCCCTAGATACTCTGTATTTCTCCCAGAGCTCTGTCTGATTACGCAATCTAAGCCCGAGGTCGACGGCGAATACTCGGCGCCGAAGCTGTCCAGTCCGAATCGAAGCTGTCCAGTCCATCTTCCCATACTGCACAATATGAGGATCTGTCCATATTCTTTCTCGGTGTTTGCGGTATGTCTGAGCATGCGCACACGCAGAGCGTACGTTGCTCGTGGGATGATGGTCCGTTTTTGCGGCTATAGCATCGGAGGCCGGTCGGACGCAGCAGCGGTTGCGCCCGCGGCCGGGTAGCGTGAGTTCTCTTTCGTTCCTTCCACTATGGACAGCGGCGGCGAGACATACGACGCAGCGACGGCTCATGCGCTCCGTGATGTGTATGAGATGGCGTGGGGCAAGCGCAACTTAGACCACGAGTTTTACGAGGAGGTCGCATTCCGAGTTCCAGCATCGTCATCGTCGGGCAGCCCGTCCAGCGAGTACACGGCCAAATTCCTGCGTGTCGGCGACATCCAGTACTTCACTCAACTTGTGCGCGAAGAGAACAACATCGTTCTCGCAGCAGTCAACAGTGCTATAAACCGCGCCGCGTTGGTCCCCCACCTGCTCCCTCGGCTCGTCTATCATCGTCGGCCAGACTGGCGTCGGCAAGTCGATGTGCCTGCGGCTCGCTCTCGTAGAGCGACTACTCGACGGCCAGCAGACCATCTACCTCGACGACATATTTGCAGTCTGCACTCCATCGCGTGACAGCATAGCCACAGTGCTGCAGTTCGTGACTGGATTCCTTGCGCAGCGTTTACCTTTACGGCTTCGGCGCTGAACGTCTCAAACGAGCGTCTGAGGTATTCCTCTGCGACACCCACGCTCGAGCACTGCATCAAGTTCTCAGAGTCGCCGAGTACTGTCAAATCGCTTCGCAGCAAGGTTTCTCTTTCGGCAAAGGCTTTCGTCTTCACGCCGAACGGGTTGTTTCTTACGCGCAAGCTCTTGCGCACGTACAAAGAACCTGAAGAAATCTCTACGTCCGACTGGGCATCCGTCAATCGCCACGCCGCACACTGTACATGGTTATACGCCGTTCTCGACCCGAATGGTCACGATGACCACCGCGGGCGTGCAACGTCCACTGTCACAACACGTGACGTTCGACCGTACATCATATTTCCGCGGCCTTACTATGAACGTGAAGGGTGCAACGTTGCTCTGCGTGCCATAGCTCAGTTGCGGATCGCTGGTCCCGACGCCTTCGAAGCCATGCGACTCGCGCTCGCTGACCTCGATGCCGGCCGTGTGAAATGGTCTGCCGCGCCGGGTGCTCTATGACTGTACACTGAGCGCTTGTACGGTCCCGAATTCCCGTCCCAACTCCCTCGAGTTACAGTATGTTAGGAGTTGGCTCCTAGTAATTACTCGTCATCGACCCTCTCATCTGAATCAATGTATCCCTTTGCAGCAGCGTGCGCATCGGGGCAACTTCACGCGGAAACGCAGGCTGCTTGACACCGGCTGCTGTTTGTGGTGCGGAAACATGCTCATTGCTTCCACCAGAGTAAACACGACGCGCCATCGTGTTCCTTTACTCTCACCATCTATGCCGTGTGTCGCCTTGGTCCCAAGCGGTGATGTCTGCGGTGCCTCAACCAGTGCGGACGGGCGTTGCAGAGTGCATGCCGCTCAATACGAAACTCTGATCCATAACTGGAAGGTTGCGAACGGGGAGATGAGCACGCTCCTCGGCGCGGACATCCCACCTTTGCATGCGATCATACAGACAGGAGATATGGAGAATATCGCAGCAGTGGCCGAGCGGCTGACAAAACTGCTTGACGCAGTCGCGATCGATTCCCTGGCTCGCGAGGAGGTTAAGACCAGGTATAAAGCTCTTCCACGTACGTCCTGCCTCATCGTTTCTACTGGACATCTCATGAATCCATATTATACCCATTACCAAGTCTTTTCAGAGGACAAAGCGAGAATTCAGCGCAAGACCTTCATGGTCAAGGAAGCTAAAGACCGTCTGCGAACTCTCGCGAAGTGGACGACGATCGGTCAGCACGATCAAGACGACGGTTATGCGGAGCGCCTCGCGCTGTTCACTAGCCAATACCCTCCTGTGGCAGATTCCACAGCCGGTCGAGCGTCGGGGCCGAGGATGATTATGTTCAAGAATACTCTGAGGGAGGCGCTTCACAACGTGGGGAAGACTCTGGGCTTGCCATGCGATAGCAAGGTGTTAGACCTCATCGACTATGCGAAGGAGTCGGAGAACACAGACGGGATCGCTCAAGCGTGCTTGCGGTGCGAGTGTTGTTGAAATCCGCGTCGTCGAGTCTGAACCGTTCAACCGTACTCCAGCCAAAACTCCACCTTTGTCAGGAAGTACGCTGTGCTTCTCACAGATGGACCTCCTCCATCGATGATACGCGCGCTTGCGCTGGACTCTCAGTCCGAGTGCATACTGCAGCGGCTCGTGCTACAGCAGCTGCTTCGGCGTATGCTTTTCTACTCCCCGACGACACGCCCTGCGATCGAGTACAGGGATTTCAACTCTATAGGCGAGGTCTTCGATAGCACGTTCGTCTCGGCGGAGGATCTCGCGTTCCTCGAGAATCTCATCGAGCGTGATGCCTTCGGCAACGGGCTGGTCTGGTGGAAGGCCGCGGTCCAGGAGGCGTTGCACATCGCCTCGGGTACTTCTCCACAATGTATGTGGGATTGCGATCACGGAGAAGTTCACCTCTTACAGCTTTCAGATCCGACGTTCGACGTCCTCGGCGGATGGATCTACTCTGATGCCGCGAAAGTGCAACTGGACGCCGACGGGTGGATTGTATGATGACATTCTTTGGGATACACGACCTCACACTGACAAACTGTTTACTCCAGATTCTGGCGAACATACTGGGCAACCCACCAAATCTGGAAAGCAAATTCACTCCACTCTGCCAGACCTTTGAAGAGATGCACGTCTTCTTTAGTGTCCTTCACCTCGCGCTTCCGCCTCCTCCTCATGTCCACGATTCAGCCACGGGGCGCACTCGTGCGTCGATGTGCCAGGCAGGCTTTATTATGGCCGAGCTCGTGCCGTCACACGCGGGGGAACTTCCGCCTGTCGGGCCGACCAATAAGCCCGGCGCCAAACGAGGAACGATCCAGTGGGTCGAGTTCCAACGCCGAGCGTACTTGAACGGCCTCATCCCTTCCTCCGACACACCGTGGACACGTTCGTTCTTCGAAGCCCTTCGGGCCCAAGAGCGTGCATGTGTAGTTGTCGTATACGATGAGACAAAGACGCAGGGCGCTCCCGATGCGATCTCAGTGTCTGGTGGACCTCTCGGCGATTCAGCAGATTGGTCCATACGTACTCGCACTTTCGACGGTCCTCCTTTCTCAGGCTTCGACAATCTGCCGGAGCCTAAAGGACGTAACTGGACCACGATACGCTCCGCTGTGGACATCCTGACGTCCGACGGGACGATCAACCTTCCCGACACTGGTGCTGGTCCGTCGAGGTCATCGCCTGCGGACGCAGAGCAGATGTTTAAAGGCTTTGCTACCCGAATCCAAGGCGGCGAGCAGAAGCTTGTTTTCAGCAACAAAGCGTTTCCTGCTCGCTACGTCTGCATCTTGGACTCTCAGCCGCGTACGGATGGTAAAGATCTTCTTCGTGTTGTCGAAGTCGCTGCCCTCCGAGCGGCAGGCGTTCTCCACACATTGTCGCCGACGGACGGAGAGTTGGCCATCGCTGCAGCGGACCTACATGAACGCAGGATGAAGGAATGTTTCTCCCACATCGGCACGGTCTAAGTAGATAATAGGTGCACAGTTTACCGAAGCTGATACATGTGGCTGTTTCTCATGTGATCTAAACTGGCTTCAATTTCTCTGCGATGGTACGAGGGTGCGAAGTAAGGAATTGATAAATATACGGAGTCGCGTGTGTATGGGTAAATCACAACTCAGGCTCTCATGCGGGGTGCGGGAGAGACGTGTTGAAGCCGACAGGTTGCGGGAACCACGGCGATCCGTCCTTGTTCCACTTGAAAGACTGAGTGCGGATGGTGCGGCCACTCCAACCCGCGCCTTTGTGGTCAACAGCATGATATACGACGTACGGGGTGCCCTTGCGGTCGGTCGTGAAGCTCGCGTGCCCAGGGGCGAGTGCAGTGTCACTCGACGACATGACGGGTCGGTCGTCGAGACGCCACCAGTTCTTGGGCGACATGGGGTCCTTGCCGCCGTCGATGCCCATCAACGCTAAGCTGTACGTGTAATGAGCGTACGCTTTGAGCATCACGAAGTATAGATTCCCACCAGTAGTTGTCCGTCCAAGATCCCGCGGCGGAATATACAAGGAAGGTGCGGTCACCGTGAACGAGGATCTCCGGGCCTTCGTTGACACCCGACGAGCCGCTGCGCTGCCACTTCTGCTTGGGCTCATGCAAAAGCACGCGGTCAGAGCAGATCTTGGTGGGGCCGCACATCTTGGCGATGTAGAGGTTCTGCTCGTTTCCGCTCTTCGTATCCTTCCAGCCGCTCCAGATGAAGTACAGCGCGCCGTTAGGCTTGTACTGCATGACCGTGCCGTCGATGGCCCAGTTGTCGTCCGGCGAGGTAATCTTGCCTACCATCTTGAACGGCTGCTGAGGGTCGTCGGACGTTCCCTTGAGGACGAACATGCGGTGCGATGCGTTCTCCTTCGTTGTTTGGATCGCAACGTAGATATACCAATTGTTGTCAATGTAGTCTGAGTGCGCGGTTAGGAGTGAGAGCCACAGAGCCGATCACATAACATACGCTGAAGGCTCGTTTAGCAGATGTTGTGGACGAAAATAGCAGAACTCGTACCAGCTCTGGGGCCCAGACGCCTGTCATGTCCTTCGGCGTCGACCAAACCTTGGTGACATTCTGGCCAAAGGTTGTGAGGTCGCGCGACGAGTGGACTTTGAGGCCTCCACCAGCGGACTGGATCAGGTAGTATGTATCG
Organism: Exidia glandulosa HHB12029; assembly: GCA_001632375.1. Lineage (NCBI taxonomy): Eukaryota > Fungi > Basidiomycota > Agaricomycetes > Auriculariales > Exidiaceae > Exidia > Exidia glandulosa. The sequence continues at coordinate 42,925 of KV426304.1, forward strand.
TATTTCTTGGAATAGATGACCCAAGGATCGGCGCCCGTCCCAGGCTTGATCGCTGAAGTCCAGCGTTACGAACTGCAGAGCAACGCAGGAATCTCATTGACGTACGGTTCTTGAATGTCTTGGGGAAGGTGGGAAGCGGTGGCAGGCCCGCGTTCGTGGGCTTGGGCGTCGCGGTCGACTTTGACGTCGTCGTCTTTGGAGGCGCAGATGTGGTCGTAGGCGCCGTCGTCGTCGAGACGGCGCACGACGTCCCCGCTGCAGCGTGCACACCGGACAGCAAGAATGAGGAAGCGAGAATGAGCGACGCGGCGAACTTCAACAGCATCGCGCAAAGAAAAACGGTAAAATGAAAGCGAAAGAGGATAAGAGGGATGGTATGGTCGAGCCAAGTGACATGGCTGCTATATGACCCCGTTGTCGGCTGCGGAGGGTGCGCGCGCGTTGCTGACCGCGGCGCAGGAAAGCATCATCGGCCGCCGATCCAGCTGCCGAAAGAGGACGAGAGATAGACCGTGGGAATGTTGACACGACAATCCTGTGCTGGCGATAGGATCTTAGCGCCGTGGAGCTCATAAGGGCATAAGAGAATCCCAACTTTTGCGAGCGGAGCTAAGGAGGGACGAGGTACCCGTTGTACAAACAAGATTTACACTTCCTCTTGAATTCGGCGTCGCGCAGCAGTCGTCGTCTTCGCTGCGGACGCTCCGGACAGCGTTGCGCCTGCGCTCCAAGAGCCTGGGCGCGGCGGATCCTCAGGTGAAAGTGTGCCAACAAGCTGGCCCGTTGCACGCTTGGGTACTCTATATGACGCTATTTGATGTGTTGCTTCCGTCAACTTGAACTATGTCCTCGTCGATGACTCGATGGCAACGCGAAGCGGGGTGGACAACTCGTGGGTCTGGAAAATACAGCCCAGCACGGCTGAAGACCGAACGGCGAAGGTGAACGCACAAGCTACGGAAGAAAGTATATGATTATTTAAGCGCAAGCTTCGCGAAGCGTTTTGATAGGACCATCGAAGCGACTTGGTGCTGGTCGCGTAGTGAGCTGAATCTGAGACACCAAAGACGTGTGCATCGTGTCGAAAGTAAAGTCGCGAGCGATACAGTCGCCGGTAATCGTGAGTTGATGCAGCGGTCGTGGCCAGGCGTCAAGGCGCCCCACAGTCAAAGCCAACGCGATGGCGACCAGGGCATCCTCGTCATGCTCGGGCGACGAATCTTCGATGTCCCAGTCATGAGCGCCGTAGCGCGACAACAAGAAGGTAACCCGACGGAGGCTAGGGCAACCCACTGCGCGTCGCATTTCGTGGCTTTGACTGACCGTACCGTCGAGTTGTAGCTCCTCCAGGCACCCGAAGACGCCCCAATTGAAGGAGGTCCACTCCAGGATGCTGAGCCTGAGGGTATAGACGTGATCCATGGAGGGTACCAGAACATTCGTGAGAAGGGTGTCGGCACGATGGAATAGTTTGATGAAGCCACGGTCATCCTCGACCTTGACCTCCGCAGACCTAAGCTCTACATGTCGGAGAGTTGACATGTCACCGAGCAGGGACTCAGCTACATCCAGGGTTCGAGGTGAGCACGTGATGGTCAGGAGGCGTATATGCTGAGTCGCTAATGCGCGGAACAATATCTGCTCGTGACGCAGCCTGAAATCAACGTCGGCGGAATCCCAGCCGTCTAGATCTCCAGATACGACTTCGCAAATGACGACGGTATTCTGGACGGGGACATCCGGTAATGTAGTCACGTCCGCCCAAGGATGCGATGCTATGTCGGGGACCTCGGAAACCTTCGGGAAGTGCAACTCGAGACGACGGAGGGCCGTGTTGGTGCATATGAGTGAGAGCAAGCGAGACAGTGGGAGATCGACAGAAATGTCAAGTCGAAGTGTATCCAGTGATTTGCACATAGGGAGAAAGTCGTTGTATTGGAGCCTACCTCGAAAGTCGAGATGGACGAGACTGGCAAAGTCGCTGTGACTGGTTCCCGGTGCCACAGAAATGGACAGACGGTGGTCGCAGTATTCAGGCCACCAGATCACTAGAGATCTCAAGCGGGGCGCAGCGTATACTGTCCATTCCGGCGGATTGCTGGGAACACCACGAGTTGCACGCGGCTTCCGAGAGTGCGGAACGACCGCGAGAGAGCGAAGGTGTCCCATATGACGACTAAGGGATAGCATGGCCGTCACGAGTGCAGGCTGTGACGTTGCCGATCGAAAGAGGCGCAGGTCAACAGGGGCGGCCTTCGACAGCGCTAGCAATTGTGACACGGATGTGAAGGCGGCTCCAGATAATGATATATCCGTCCAAAGCGCAGCCGTATTGCGACCTACGGTCCGCCAGTAATGACAGACGTGAGTCGACTTTACGACCTCGTGTAGCGGGAGCATGGAGAATATGTGGATGAGAACGTCCTGTGGGAGCCGGTTGATGCGGACGCCGGCACTCAGTCGCAGTCGAAACTCGCTATGGAGCGCAGACAGATGGCCGAGACAGATATTTCTGATGGAATCCATCGCCTGCAGAGTCTTAGACTGTTGCGTGCCGTGTGTGCTGAGACAAAAATTAGTACCGCCTTCGCCACTGCGGCGCGGATAGCGGATCGCTTTCAGCCGACGACCGGCTGCTACATCGGGGAAAACCCGGAAACTTTGGCTGAGCGTTGCGGACATTACGGGGATTTTCGCCTTTGCGATCACACAACAAAGTTGCGTCAGCTTTGCGATGCCTTGCGATCCGCACGCCATGTTGAGCGAGTTTGTGAGCTGGTTGCGAACCGCACGCAACTTCACAGACACCTTGCGACGAGGTGCCAACGTCTTCCCAAAGCGTTGACAGGCGCGCCCGTCGGAAGCTGAAGACCGGCTTTCAGTACGCCGTGCCGGTTGCTGGCTTGACTCTGCCCATCGTGCCGCCACCCGTCGTCGACGTCGACGCCAGCGTCGGCTGCGCGTGCGCCCTCTTCGACACCGCTACCCCGCACGCCCTCGACCCCATTTCACGTCCCGGTGCGTTGTGACGTCTTTCCTTTTCGTCACGCATTTTAATGCGCTTTCCGATGTGCATCGCTGTCGACGCTGCCTAGCAGCCGTTACGTTTCGCGTAAAATGCAAGGGGCCCGCGACACGACGGTGAGCTCTTTCGCCCGCCCGCCCCGCGCCGCATCGCCGTCGGTCGTCGGTCTTCGACAAGCCGGGCGCTTGACATTTGGCGTCGTTCGCCGGGTCGGTGTAACCACGTAAATGCGCGTGGGGGCATACTGCTATCTAGCGGCTAGGTAGCAGGCGTGCATGACCTTTATGGCGTGCACGTGGACACGAACGACGTCGGGTGTTGAGCGCACGTTGAGCTCGGGGGCCCGTACGACCGCTCGCGTGCAAGCACTCGCGCCCACGTACATGTTGGCTTGTCGACGTCTGACGCTGACTTGTTCTATTCCACAGGCTGCAGGCCGGCTGCGTGCGCGCTCTCTTCACCACCGCTGCACCGCATGTCCTCGACGCCATCTCGCCTCCCGTGCGTCGTGGCGTCTTTTCTTTTCGTCACGCATTCTAATTCGCTTTCATGTCTACCGCGCCCCGCAGTCCTGCGCTAGGTACGTGTCGTTGCATCTACGTAGTTTCTTTACTAACATCGTGTTGGATTTATCACAGGCTATTATACTTCGTGCTCGGGACCGCTGAGCAGGTGAGCTTTCACCTCCTTAACACCACTCCCCGTCGCCGTCATCGCCGCTGGCGCGCATGTCGTGTACAAGCGCCGGGTGGCCAACTGTCACTCGCGCAGACGCCCTGAGTGGCTGTACGGTCCTACGCCAGTAAGGCTGGCCTTACTGGCGTAGAACCGCATCGCCACACAACCGGTCCCGGGGTGGACGCGACCTCCACCGTCACTGGGCGCCACCTTGGCGCTGAGTGGCGGTGCTGTTTTTTGCCAGTAGTTCGCAACTACTGGCAAAAAACAGCACCGCCACTCTACTACTGCCGAGCATGCGCGCCCGCGCCAAGGCAACTCTTTACTCACGACGTTCTGCCTTTACAGATTCTATTCCGTCCGGTCTCCAGCCCTGCTCACTCCCTGCCCCTCCCAACCCATTCCCTGCCCCTCCCAACCCATTCCATGCACATTGTCCAACGATGGGCGGGCTGCGCTGACGCAGTTTGCGAACCAGCACAGCCGTCCGTCGTAGGCATTGCTGCAGCGTCCTCTGCGCTTCATTCATCCCTCCTTACCATCTCCTTCTTCCTCCTCTGCGCCCTCGTCGTCCTCACCGTCGTCGCTGTCTGACAGATCCGGGATGCCATCATCGTCGCCTTCCTCTTCCTCTTCGTTATCGCTCTCGCCCGGTGGAGCGTCAGTTTCACCGTCAACACCTGCCGTCGGTGTCGCTACAGCGCTCGGCGATGTGTGTAACGGCGCCTCTGGTTGGGCAGCGCCGTCCGCGGCCGTGTCAGTGCTTCTGACCTGTATGGGCACCTCGGGCGTGTGCGCAACAGGATCTGGCGCGGGATCTATGCGAGTGGGTGGTTCGCGTTCGATGAGTACGCTCGGGACTAAGCCGACGTGCCCAACTCCTAGCCCAAGAAAGCGCATCGCAAGGTCGTCGTTGGAGAACCTGTTGCAGGTAAACAACCAACATCCACACGCAGATGTGACAACATACTGGCCGACGTAATAGGAAACATAATCCCCATCCTGGTCACGAAACATAGAGGGTCCCAAATAGTCCTTGGTGCGCCCGTCGGCAAAGCAGGGGATGAGGTGGCAGGCTCGCAGAACCTGTCCCGGGTCCAAGAAGCCGAATGCTTCGTCTGATGCGACAGGAACGAAGCGAACACGCTCAAGGTCGGAGCGCTCCCAGCTAAGCTGCGGCGGTTCGAGAGCTTCGAACCACCGGACAAAGAGGAACTCGAAGCATGTCGGCTCCAATGATAGGATGGGGTGTGTCACGTATGCGTGAAAGACGCGATGCACCCGTGCAAAGCGAAACGGATGTGCGAGCTGCGCCCCCGGGACATCATGGCTGAGTGCCATGATGTCGCGCTTCCCGCTATTGACATTGATCGTATCCTGGCGCCGTCGAACGTCGTACGATGTGTAGTTAATCCGTGCTGTCGCGGTCTCGAAGATGCGCTCCCGTTGTATAGACAGATCGAACTTGACAGTGTCGACATCGAGAGTAACGGCTGACTTGCGTGTTAGGCGATAGGCAAGGTGATCAACGAGTTTAGTTAGAAAGCCCTGTCATGTGTCAATATGCAGACCAAGGGAAACGAGAGGGATACGAACGTGGAGTCCTTGATCAGTGCTATTGTCCCGCTGCCACTTCCCATAGGATAAAGGCTTCGAGTCGTCGTGAGAGATGATATGGTGGAGTGTCGGATCACCAATTATCTTCTCCTCGTCGTGAATTGCAGTCCGATCGTACTGCTTCTGTGGCTGAGATTGAGAGATCTCACGGAGAGTCTCCTGCTGGTTGACTTTCCCAACGATCTGCTTGGTAGCATCTTTCTGGGAAGTGCGACTGTAATGTGCCTTCTGAATCCGGTGAGCAGACTCGCCCTGATACAGAATTAGTTGTGTGGCTAAGTCCGAATTGTCTCCCCACTTACGATTCTGGTGCTATAACTCCCAGAGACTCCAACATTGGCGATGCGCTCTGGATACTCGCCCAGACCCCAGAACTTGGGAGTGTTGAGATTCAGGGTCTTTGGGCGTGCGGCACCAGCGGCTGACGCGGTAGCGGTAGTCTGGCCATCCGTCTGCGCACGCTGGGCGTTGCGCTGCCGTTTCCGAGTCTCCGAAGGCGTCTCGACAGTCGCGAATTGGGGGCATATCTCGTCGCGGAACTGACGACAAACCATGCCAAGACGAATCGTCGCATTGTGGAGGAGACAAAGCGTTGAAGTCGTGTGCATCTTCAACTTGACGAGGACGTGCCACTCTCCTGCACGGAAGAGTAGAAGGCGAATGAACTCCCCTGCAGGACCGTTGATAAGACGGTCAAAGCATGGGACCGAGACGAGCAAGGCATCCTCAAAGTCCTGAGCGGTCATGTGAGAGAGCTCGGCAATGTTCTCCGGGAATCGTCGAATCCCGTCAGTGCCAAATGGATCGCATTCGCGATACCTAAACATTGTAAGTATTTAACACTGCAATGACTGATACCTCACCTGCGGCAGAGCTCAATGACTGCATCGTAGCCCTGTGTGTGCAGGATACGGATGAGGTGCACGAAGATTGCCTTCCACACTCCGAGCTCCCATTCGTGCATGATATCGGGCGTCAGGAGTCGAAGAATGGAAGGAGACTTGATGTCATTGAGCCATGAGAAGGCATTCTGCCGTACATATTAGTCGCAATTTCAGTATATCTGATGACATACTATGGATGGCACCCAAGACTCGGGCTTCAGGAGCCCTTCGATTTTCTTACTGTTAACGACATAACCTTTCTTGTAGAGAAGTTTGCGGGCCTCGAGAATGGTCTTCACGCGCTCGGGAGTATTCTCCCGTAGGTTCTTCGCGCGCATGAGCATGTCGGTGACAGTACCCATCAAATGCAGCTTGTCCTTCGTCACGAGATTTTGCGGCATCGGGCTGCCTCCCATATTCCGTATAAGAGAGATTAAGGTCCTGTACGAGTCAGAATAAGGAGTGAATAATAAAGGCGACGCACTTCTCAGGATAATCTGCACTGTACGAGAACAGGCGTAGGTAGTGCCGTCTCGTCACTCCATCCCGACCTTTAATGACTCGGCCGTTCAGGTACGCTTGGCGGAAGTCCGGGTCTTCGAACAGAATACGTAGGCAGGCATGGAAAAGCTCGTGGCGCAGATGTGTGACGAGAGCGTCGTTCTTCTTCTTACCCCGTCGCTTTTTGCACTTGTCGCGCATAAACTGATGGATTATGTCAGGGAGCTGTGAAAATCGTCAGAGATTGACATGTACGCATATGCTAGTACTGACCTTCAAGAAGTAGCAGATCGGGTGCGTAGCGGAAGAGGATAGCTGGAGTCGTTCGTACATAGTCTGGTTGACCCATCCAACATAGCCTGGCCATAGCGAAGCGTGCCCAAAACTCGTGAGACGCATCGAGTCAGACGTCATGAACATCCCTGCGATTACGCGAGGGAGCGTGCAGTTGGGCTCTGGCGGTGATTGTTGGAGTTCATCATGCGCGCGGAGGAACGTAGGAGACGAAAAGAACTCGGTGAGAACAGTCTCACGTGGCCACGATGGGTTGTGTGGTGCCCAGTACTGCTCGAATGGGATATGCTGGAATCGCTCCGACGCGAGGTCTGTGCCAAAGATCGTATCCATGAGGGCGGGAATCGAGCGGTGATAGAACTCTGGGAGAACGAAGGGTACACCCTCTGCAAGCGGCGATGATGCGGGATGCTGTTCCCCTGTGGGGACGCGGATAGTGACCTCAGAGCATTTCCAACCGCGGCCGAGAAGGTTGCCCGTCTCACCGTGGAAAGCGAGCTGCCGATTGATCGAAGTCCATGGTACACCGACGAGGTCTTCGCGCGAGTATGTCGGAGAGAGTAATATGCCCAAGAGTCGATTGAAGTCATTTTGGGACTTCTCAGGCGAGACAGAATGAAACCAGCTCCCGAGTTCCCACGACGTTCGGTTTGGATACGGTCCGAAAGAAGGGTCGACAGTGGCGCGAGTGATTGCAAGCTCTCTGGTGATCTCTTCCTCGGTGCGCTGGCGCTCGTCCGGGAGGGACTCGGGGAGCCCATGGTAATAGCGGTATAGACCAAACCTGTTCTTCTTCGTCCGCGCCTTGGGTGCCAGGTTTATTCGCACAGTACCGACGTTCAAAACGTGCCGGGGCTCGACAGATTGCTGAGACAGTCCAGACTCCGAGTCAGATGCCTCAGCTTCAACGGTTTCGAGGTCTCGAAGCCATGCTGGGCCTTCAGGAAGTGTATCCCTCACGTAACGTGCGGGGAGCCGTCTGTCCCGTGCGGGGCGACCTGCTAGGTTACGTTAGTCAGGGTCTGTTACTGTAAGAATAGTAGCACTTTCACCATCAGTTTGCGTTGGTTGTTCGATTGGCGGGGGAGGAGACGGAGGACTAATAAATGATGTATTCATACTGAAGTCCATCGCGGAGGAGTCATCAGGGTCTCTGACAGGAGATTTCTCCCGAGGAGTTGGTACAGGATGCGGGAGAGGAACACGAGGTGCTCCAGCTCTCTGTTCACTCTGCAAAATATTAATGTACTAATAACAATTCCTCAGGGTGCTAACATACCCGGAATCCCGGGAGAATCGGTCTTTTAGGTGGTGGCATGCCGAGCGATACGACCTCGTCAGGTAGTTCCGAGTGTGCGCGCTTGTCTGGCTGAGCTGGGCTACTCGAGCCGCCAGCAGACTGTGCCATCTGCTGCCGACGCGCCTGAATGCCAGCGCAGGTGTGCCCAATCAAATCGCGAGCCCGAGTGAATGAGCGATTACAGGTTGCGCATGAGAAAGATGAGCCTGCGCCTGGTTGAGTCAAGCGCGGCCTTTCCATGGTGCAAGATAGGGGTGTGGCGTGTGGCGCTCAAGAAGCGCTGTCGGCGGTTGACAGGAATTCACTGGGCCCGCAAAACGTAACGGACAGGGTAGACTTTGTTTACTCTTTTCCGCATTTGGACTTGCATCCGTGGATGCAAATTCCGGAGGCCGCTTGCCCGCTGGCGGGATAATCCGCAGGGCAGCGCTCTTATACGGCCTCGCTCGTTTCCGGGATCACGTGAACCACTTTTCTGTTGATTTTGCTTTTCGTGCTGAGACTGAACGGGAGCGGTAAGATGCGACCGTTGTTTAAATGTCCGCTGGTTGCCTCTTGACCATGAACCCCCATCATCCCACCGTGTTCGCTGCCGCCGCCCACGCCCCTCTTTTCCATGACTCCCACCCGCCCTAACCTTACCGCTCTCCACGCTGAAGCCGCCGCTGCGCTCACCGATCCAGCCCTCAAGAAGCGGCGTAAGCGCAAGAACCGCACTACGTCTCCGTCATCGCCATTGCCCCCGGCAAATCTGCCCGCTACTCCCACCCCTGCGCCATCTCTTACATCGTCTCCGACACCACCGCTACCTGCGGTAGAGGGCGACCACGACGATGAGGATGAAGACGAGGACGACGAGGATGAAGAGGAAATGCAGCCCGACGCTTTGGGCCATCTCGACTGGCGCAACGCGCACAAAATGTAAGCCTGTCTCTATTTCTTACCATTCCCATCCGGCCATGTTTGACGCCCTTCCAGGAAGAAGCACCCTCTTAATAAGGGCTCAACCCGTTTTGCGCGCACGGCCAACGCCTTCATCCCGCTCCAGCCCATCCTCGAGTGGGGCACCTTCTACGAGTATGCCGTCTTACAGGGCCCTATGATTGGATCACCACTGTACGTTGTATCGGCTTGCACATATCCATGCTAATTTTTATCAGGGAGCTGCGTTATACGGAGTATTGGTGTTCCGACGAACCCGAGATCCTTACCCACCGATCCTTCTTCCAACAAGGATCTCGCGTTCCGTCTTCACGGACGAACGGATAAGGGTGTATCCGATTCTATCCCAACGCTAGGACGTACAGCGGACGAACGAACAGGAGCCATTCGTCGACTCTACCCTCCATACCCTCCCGACGCCGAAACCCCTCCCTCGCCGCAATCGGACTCGATACCGGAGAACCCAGTCACGAGAACCACGAGAGTCGAAGAGAGACACGCTCGCTCGGCGAACATCTCGGCGCCCCGAGTCTCACCCCGGCGAACCACCGAGTCCCCGTCTCCACAAGAGAAGTCGCCGTCCAGGATACACCAACAACGTCCCAGTTGAAGGATACACGACCTCGTCCTTATTGATGAGTTGCGCCCCGACACTATGGTTATCGCCCGCCCTCGGCTCTACGGGAGTCTCGAAAGAGCTCGGACCGCCGGACCGTAGCACGACTATATAGACCTTTGCACATCGGATCATGTACCTTAGTCTTTGCATTCTCAACCCCCTCTATACGGTTGCATTCGAGGATTCCCTCTCGCACCTCGGACGGGTGTTGACCAGGCGTCGCCCTCACGGGCACGACTACTCACGACTTGCCTCGGGTCCGCCTGAAGATGTGGGGATACAGACTGAGGGTCGACTTGGCGAGTCCCCTTTGCAGCAGGTCTCGACCCACTGCCTCGGGGTGACGGTCGGCGTCCCGTTTCGCCCCGCGGTACCACACGAACGCCTCCAGGAGGTTAGGCGACGCCTCTCTGTCGCCTCTGCGCCTCTGGCTGCGTCTCGTGTGGGTCTTTAGGTGTAGTGAGTCGCGGATGGTTCTCTCCCGCGGGTTATCCATATAGGTCTTATACGGCTGGCCGCAACAATTGGCTCGCGCTCAAGCGTTTCATCCCAGACCTGCGCAGCGCTATTGTGCACTACGGTGCGGAGAGCACGGCTTCCAAGGTGCGCGTTCAATATGTTCTTGTTTTATCTGCCCGCTCATACGATCCGAGATGCATGCTGCCATCGCGAACGCGCGCGGGACCGACGCAAAGAACATCAAGGACATCGCGCCCGCGCTCCGCGATTGGACCTCCTCGCTTCCTGCCAAGAAGGAGGACCGCGGCTTCAGGCACACCGAGGTCGCGAAGCTGCTGTGCCCGGCCTCTGAGGACGACGATATTGCTGATCCCGCGTACGTTCTCGTTTATTATACATTGCTTTGGTGCTGATTGCTTCTGCAGGGTCGCACTCGAGTACCACCATAAGCTCCGTGCGCTGGACCCGGAGGAGTGGCCCCCATTCATGTACTACAAGGACGTCATTCACGACAACAACCCGTGGCGAGGATTTCTCAAGGCCGATTACGTTGTTAATGTGAGTTTCTTATTCAGCTGTCATCCACATTGCTCACCGTCCCAGGTCGGGCGGGTTTTGTTTTGCGGCAAGGCCAGTCTTGGAGGCCGCCGCCCGAGCGGCAACTCGTTGGCCGTCAAGTACCAGATGCGCACCATGACGACCGGGGCGCTCACGTACATCGCCACTATCGTACGTTGACCGTCCTGTTTGAGCTATTGCGCTGACACCGTTTCAAGGCCTACTTTGCCATCAGCGCCGACATCAACTTCTCGCCCACTGGCAGCAGCGGCGAGTTCCAGTACATGGCGTTCTACAACCACCTCCTCACCGCACTCGAGGATGAGGACGAGACCCGCCGTACCAACCTCCTGGGCTGGTGGACCGAGTACGTGGCCCGCTTATCGTATCGTAACCGTTGCTAACGCATGCACAGCAAATTGTTCTCACAGGTGCACATCCGCGTTGCGCGCCGTGAGGGCGTCATTCCCTCCACAGAGAGGCTGCGCTTGGTGCGCCCGCGCGATGACGACGACCTTCTCGACTATTAGTTTACCCGTGTACTCTCGATACCGCAATGGATTACTTTTCCGTTTATTATCCCGATGCATCGAGAACCTCGTGAGATACAAAGAACCTGGTAAGCGGGATGCAAGGGCATGACAATGCCCTTGCCGCCGAGTCTCAACCTTGATACCTGTAAGCTGAGTTGTTGAAAGATTGCGTGCACTCTGCTTGCCCGAGCACCACCTTGAGACAGCATTGCGAAGCGGCACCATGATGGCGACGCTTTGCCGAATCGTGTGCTGAGCCACGCGATATCATTGATATCCAAATGGCGCGACTTGGCCGAACGGATGCCAAGTTCGGACCGTTGCGTGCCTTGCCACGCGGTCGCCGATCATCTCAATCTCTTCGGGTTTTCCCCGATGACTAAATCACGATCAGTCCGTCAGCGGCTGTTTAGCTGGCCTGCTAATTTACCAGCCGGAGAACGCAACCCGGAGACCGGCTGGTTATGTAACGGGCATTTACCACGTGCACTGTATCGTAAGTTCGAGCCGGATGTATTTAGTTCCGAGTCCGCTGTTTGCCGAATCTTCACTCTTATCTTTCAACCTCAACCATCCGACCTCGCCCCCGCGCGCTCGACCCCCCGAACTAGGCCTCTCGCGCGCGAGGGCTTAGCCGTACTCTATTCGCGCGTACGCAGCGGCCGTCTGCCGCCTATCCCGGATAATACGCGCACCTCGCCGTATTCGCCCTCGTCGCCAGCTGCTCCTCGTGCGACCCGGTCGCCGAGGCCCGCAGAGTTGAACAGGGCTTCGTACCATACGGTACTCGCTCCCGGAGCGGTACTTGACCTCAAGAGGTCTTCACACCTCAGACACTCCCTCTCGTGCTCTCAGTCGTTTTGCCGGGACTCCTCTCAAGACTTACAGCCTGTGTGACGGATCCCCGTTACAGAGGTGGACACTGAGAGGAATCCCCGCATTCGATTAGAGTATGAAAAGAAAAAAAGACGGACCGCAGGACGCGGCCGTCGACGACGCTCCAGTCGTTTCGGCGTCGCCCGGCGGCACGACTACCACTGGAGCACCCGCTGCGAAAAAACCGGCTCCGCCCGCGTCTTCAGCAGCTCCTCCTCACAACGTTCCCGCTCGACAGACGGGAGCGTCTTCCTCGAAAAACTCCAGCCGCGCTACCGGATCCGGAACTCGCCCAGCAAACTCAGGAGCTACAGGCCGCCCGGCGACCAGTAGCTCCGTTTCTTCTCCTGCGACCGACACTACCGCTCGCCCTCTGCAAACTCCTCGAACCGCGACAGCCTCAGTCTTTGGACGAGGCTCGCCCCTCACGCCTGCACCAGAAGGGCTTAGTCCCATGCAGCTGAGCGCGACCTCGTCATCCGCG
>KV426305.1:2860-43754 GCA_001632375.1 Exidia glandulosa HHB12029
CCTCGAGGGAGCTCGCACCTCGCGTATGGTAGCAGGCAAAAGAGTGGAGACGGTTGGCGCGGGATAGGGTAAGCTAGCTAAATCGACATCAGGCGGAAGCTTCCGTGACCCGCCGTTTGCATGCTCGGCATCGCCGGACGCGTCTCGGATCGTATGCCACATCTCGTCATCCGGTTTCTGACTACACTTTCGGAACCGTGGGCGTTCTATGGCAGAGAGTGTACTCTCAGCATCTCTCACCTCCAGCCAGCGAAGGATGGCAGACTAAGGCAGCACGAGAATTGCACGGTCCATCCCTCAATGCCATACAGTGAGACTTGAGTAAGGCTATGCGCAACACTCACATTGTCCTGGGCGCCAGCGATCGGCGCTGCGCCGCTGGCAGTGTGCCCGGTGCGAACCTGAACGGTGAGGGCTTCCATCCTGCAAGCTTGCGCGTGTGCCATGCTGTTGCAAGGACTCAGAGCGTTCGAAATCGGTTCCGACCTCAGGTTGCACAGTCAGCAGAGGATTATACAATGCAGGTGCGTCGACGTCTGTGTCCTATGCTAACTAAGTCACGGTGCATAGACAGCGACAGGCAGCATCGAGAGGTGTAGTTTTATTTAGCACCGACTGATATTCCATTACAATACTTGTAGTGTCGGTGGGCGAGGAATACCAGGGAGTTGTCCCCAGGGAGGTGATCAAGCACGAATGTCGAAGAGAAGGCAGGCATCTCTGCACGCCTCGTAAACATCACTTGTCAGGGTTCAGGAACCACTGCTTTGACAAGCAAACCCCGACGCTCCACCACTGAATGAGCACATCCTGCAAAGGATAGTGGCATACCGTTTATGTTCTTGTTTGTGTTGTAGGTGCCCCTAATTGCTGCTGAACTCTCGGCAGAATTTGCTCGGTACGCCCGAAAGAGATTGTTTAGGTGCTGTCGCGCTGTCGTCGAGAACCGGTTGAATGGCGGCATGAACGTTCACGGACGGCCTCCCTTATGGGATCCATGTCCAGAAGATACGAGCCAATTAACGCGTACCTCGTCGCTGTTCTGGTCACCAGCGTCCATACAGTAGAGAGGTAACACCTTTGCCTGCATCATTCCCTGACTGTCAGAGCAGCCTGGACTCTCCGCACATGGGCAGAGGTGTCATGAGAAGGTGAGCGGAGAACGAGTGATTGGTCGACCAGGACGTGCAGTTCCCGTTTGTGACTCGATTCTTACGTTCAAAAATCCCGGACCGGACCTTCCGAGCCACTCCCCCTTCCCCTTTCCAACTTCCGATTTCCAAGCAGAACCCCCCTTCCATCTCGTACATATGTGGTGCACCGTCAACTCTCCGACTCCGCTGCTCCTCTCTTTACAGCCATGGACAGCGACGACGAGCGAGACGTTGAGCGCGCCAGCCTGCTGAGCGTCGACACGCTCGTCGAGAAGCCGCGGCCTGCTGCGAGCGGGAGGCCGACCCCGCTGCCAAAACTACAGATCGCCATACTCCTGGGGATACAGCTCGCAGAGCCCATCAGCTCTATGCTCATCTTTCCCTTCATCAACCAGGTGACATTCGGCTGAGGCTCCTTGCTGGACGCGCGCTGACCCACTACAGTTGGTACAGGAGCTCGGCGTGACTGGTGGCGACGACAAAAAGCTCGGCTATTACGCTGGTATTATTGTATGTCACGTCTCATCGCACTCGTCTCAGCTGTCCCCTGACCTGCGTAGGAATCTATGTTCTTCATCGCCGAAGCGGCGTGCGTGTTCCAGTGGGGCCGGTTCGTCCAGTGTCCAGATGCGTTGCGTCCGCCTCACGACCGTCTCAGACTCTCGGATCGCATAGGGAGGCGACCTGTGTTATTATTGGGCATGATGGTGCGCAACCGCTAGCGCACTCCGGACCCAACGCTGACGTAGGCGCAGGGCAACATTCTTGCCATCCTTTGCTTCGGGGTCTCGAAAAGCTATTGGGCCGTAATAGCCGCCCGAGCCTTTGCTGGTGCTACGAATGGCAACATCGGCGTCGTCAAGAGCGTGATGGGCGAACTCACCGACGCGACGAACGTGGCTAAGGGCTTCGCCTTGATGCCTATGGTCTGGAGTATTGGAGGCACGATCGGGTGCGTGCGGTCTTGACGTCGGAGGTTGTGTTACTGACACTGCCATTAGTCCGTTCTTAGGTGGAACGCTGTCGCACCCATATGAACGGTACCCAAGCTGGTTTGGCAACAACGTCTTCTGGAAGGAGTACCCATACATGTTGCCCTGTATGGTGGCAGCCGCGTACTCCGCAATCTTCTTTACGATGGCGCTCCTGTTCCTGCAAGAGGTACGGTCCCACGGCCTTTCGACTCAAGTCTCTACCTCACGACATGAATGACAGACTCGACCAAAGCGGACTCTTGCGGGGAAGGAGTACCACGAGCTGTCAGACGTTCCCGATACGCCCACAGTCATTGAGCCTTCTCCTACCGATCTCTCAGACCCTGAGGCACCACCCTCGCTGCGGAGTCTCCTTCGCGGACCCATTCTCAACGTTGTCATGTGCTACAACTTGTTAGCACTGACTGAGATCGCGTACGGAGTACTCCAACCACTCATCTTCGCCACTCCTGTAGCGAGCGGCGGCATCGGACTCACACCCAAAGACATCGGTATCGCGCTTGCGGTATATGGCTTCGCCAACGGCGTTATACAAGCCAACGCATTCTCACGACTCCTCGACCGCTTTGGCCCAAAAAGGATGTTTATGTTCGGCATGTTCGCCCTCACTCTCGAGTTTACGACTTTCCCTGTCATGCAGACCCTAGCCCAGGCGACCGGCGGGGCGAACCTCGCGGTCTGGATCGTTATCGTCTTACAGTTCGTCCTCGGTTCCGCTATCTCGAGCGCGTACGGCACAGTGAACATCTTCGTTGTGTCGACCGCGTCCCGTGCTGCGCTGGGAGCCACGAATGGCGTCGTACAAACGACAACGTCGTGCGCCAGAGCTGTTGGCCCTTCCATCGCGGCCAGTCTCTACGCTTGGTCGGCGGAGAAGAATATTCTGGGAGGTTGGTTCGCGTTTCTTGTATTCGGACTCATGGGGCTCGTATGCATATACGCGAGCACCCGGTTGCCTGCTACTCCTAGGAAGAAGGAGACGAAAGACTATGATCTCGAGTAGACGTTCTGCGTGTCAATGGTCCTGTTGTTGTGCTGACTCGATGTATTTCTATCATGGATACAATGATAAAGACTGGAGCATGCCGTGTCTTTCCCGTTGAGCAATCCATCGCCACATGCGACGACGTCGATCGGTGCCTGTTGCGGCAGCCAGTGCCGGCAGCCCGGAGTGCCGCGCGACGACTGCGCGACGGCGCCGTTCCGACTCAGCACGTCACCTCACGCGACTTGCTCGCAACTATGGACGTCAAGCGCCCCCTCTACGCGTCAGATGGCGCGCGCGCTCCTATCGCGCGTCTAGGCGCGTTCGTTCTGCTCGCTGTGGTCGGCCTGGCCAGCGTTGGCAGCTATCTGTTCACCGCCGAGGTCGTCGAACACGTCAAGCATGTTGCACCGGTCAACGCGCAAGCCATCCTCGCGACGTGTGCCGCGCTGGACGTGCCTGTAGCGCCTCCACACAGCTTCGCAGAGCGCACGACTTCCGACCGATTCGTCGAGGGCACGAAGGCGACGTTGATCAAGAACGCGACTATCTGGACGGGCAACGACGACGGAAAAGAACTCGTAAACGCAGACATCTTCATCGACAAGGGCATTATCAAGTTTATTGGCAAGTCCTCGAAGCGCTGGTTCACCAGCGAGACGGGAGATGTCACCGCATTCAATACTTTCGACGCAGCCGGAGGATGGCTCACACCAGGGTTCGTCTCAACATTCCCCATGACCATAATTTCACTCATTTGCTCCAGCATTGTGGACCTTCATTCCCACATTGGTGTCCTACCGGCTCCACTCCTACGCGGTAAATTCTCTTTTCTGCGAGCATTCAGGCATTGACTTAGTGTACTCTGTGTAGGCGCAGTCGACGGCAACTCGCTTCATGGAGTCGCGCAGCCCTGGTGTGTAGCACTCAATGTTAATGCATGTTCTCGCCTCATGTTTGTCCAGGCTTCGCGCGTTGGACGGGTTGAATACACACGACATGTCATTCGCCCTCTCCATCAGCGGAGGCGTCACCACCTCCCTCATTCTTCCTGGCTCAGCGAACGCTATCGGTATGTACGTCATGTACAGTCACGAAAGCCACTTATTCGCAGTCCAGGAGGGCAAGGTTTCCCGATCAAGCTCCGTACCACGGCCGAGCGCTCTCCGTTCTCAAAGTTGCTCGAGCCGTGGTTCACCTACAACGGCTCCGGCATCAAGCCAGTGCATCCCCCGCGCTGGCGCTACTTGAAGTGAGTCCCATCAACGGCATCTCTCAGTCTGACCCGAAATCTTCAGGCAGGCATGCGGAGAGAACCCCTCCCGCGTGTATAGTAACACTCGAATGGACAACATCTACGCCATGCGGTCAGTCTGTTGTTATGCGAGTTGGGAACCATTCTGATACTTGGCTCTCTGCAGGGTTGCGTACAACGAAGCGCGCAAGGTGAAAGAAGCGCAGGACGCGTTCTGCGTAAAGGCACAAACCGGACAGTGGGCCGAACTTGGGGAATTCCCGGAGAGCTTGCAGTGGGAAATGCTCGTGGACGTTCTTCGAGGACGTGTCAAGGTCAATACGCACTGCTATGAGACAACTGGTAAGTTCATTCTGGTAGTGTGAAGGACATGATGCTTACGCGCCGAAGATCTCGATGGGCTCGTGCGGGTTCGTTTCTGCTCTATTGCATAGATGACTAGCTAATGATTCAATCAGCTGTCAAACGAGTTCAAATTCCAGATTGAGGCATTCCATCACGCCCACGAGACTTATCTTGTGCCCGACGTGCTGAAGAAGGCATACGGAAAGCCGCCTGCATCCGCTCTCTTCGCCACGCATGCTCGGTACGTGCTTTAGCCCTTCCTATATATCTCCTCACCTCCCTCGTCCAGCTACAAGCGTGAGGCGTACAGAGGCTCGGAGTTCGCACCCAAGGTTCTGCATGAAAATGGTCTCCGCGTCATCATGAAGGTCAGTCTTTAGCAATGTCCTCTTATACTCCTAATGATTTCGCAAAGAGTGACCATCCGGTGCTTGACTCGCGGTTCTTGCTCTTCGAAGCTCAGCAAGCACACTACTATGGTCTCCCGTGGAACGTTGCGCTCTCCGCTGTCACAACCACTCCAGCAAATGCCCTTGGTCTGGACCATCGGATTGGTTATATTCGCAAAGGCGAGGCGACTCCCGCTCGTAAAGTAGTCACTGACATCTTCCTTCTGGACAGGGTACGATGCCGATCTCGTCCTTTGGGACGTTCATCCGCTGTCCATTCCGGCTGCTCCGAAGCAGGTCTTCATCGACGGCATCCCTCAGCTTGCGCATCCTCATGTCGCCAAGTCGAAGGCCGAACAACTGCAGAAGTTGCCCAAGCCGCCGAACTTCGACGAAGAAGCCAAGAAGGCTGTCGAATGGGAAGGCCTGCCCCCTCTTCACCCGAAACAGAGTTGGAAAGGAACTGTCAAGTTTGTCCACGTCGGTACTCTCTGGGCGAGCGGTGTCGACGGTCTTGAAGCGCAGACGCTCTCAGTTCCGTCTACTGTCATTGTGCAAGGCGGTCGTATCCTGTGCACTGGATGCTCTGACTTCCACGGTGACGTGGAGGCGACTGTCGATCTCGCTGGTGGCGCTCTGGCGCCGTCTCTCGTTTCCTACGGCTCGACTCTCGGACTTCAGGAGATCCCTTCGGAGTTGACGACGGCTGACGGAATCGCTCCAGATGCGCTTCGTCGTCCGATTCCAGCCATCCTAGGCGGTGACGGTACTCTCATCAGGGCCGTAGACGGCTTGCAGTTTGGCGGTCGCGACACCTTGTAAGTCAAAAGTGCATTCACTTGAGACGGACTAAGACTCGATAGGCTTGCGTACCTCTCCGGCGTCGGTACCGCCATTACTGGCCCTGTTCACGAGGGTGTCATCGGAGGTCTTAGCACAGCGTTCGCGCTCGGAGCCCCCTCCAAACTTTCTAAGGGCGCTGTGAAGCAACGCGTCGTTGCATTGCACGCATCCATTAGCAAAGGAGGCGCCGCCAGCATCAGTACGCAGATCGCACTTCTTCGTCGCCTTCTGCATGGCGATGGACCAGGGGACGCTGGCAAACACTTCGAATTGGCCGGAAAGGTGCTCTTTTATGCTCTCGCATCTATCACTTCGCGACTGACGATTCTCTAGGGAGAAATACCGCTTGTAATTGATGTTGAGGGCGCAGACGAAATCGCGACGCTGCTAGAGTTGAAGGATGAAGTAGAAACTGACTTGGGATCCACCATCAAGCTCACCATTGCAGGCGCGACTGAAGCTCCTCTCCTTGCCAAGGAACTGTACGCGCAACGTCTATCTATGCTAACTCTCTGATACGTACGCCTTCTAGTGCCGCCACCGGTGTCGGTGTCTTGATCACTCGCCCTCGTCCATTCCCGTCTCAGTGGAGTCAACAGCACCTGTGAGTGCGGCTTATATGGAGTTTAAGCTTCTACTTCATGTACATTTGCACAGTCTTCCGGGCCACCCTCTCAGCGCTCACAGTGCGGTCGACGAACTTCTGGCGCATAACGTGACTGTTGGTCTTGGCGAAGGCGACAAAGCTTTGGCGCGCAACGCCCGGTTCAACCTGGCCTGGGTATGATGATAAGTCGTACTGGGATGTTGACTGATGATCTGCAGATTTACCACGAGGCTGGCGGACGCCTGAGCAAAGAGGCTACTGTTGCCCTCAGCTCGTCTAACATCGCTGCTCTTTTAGGAGCAGAGTACGATGCGACTGAGCTCGTAGCCTATCATGGCGGAGACATCTTTGACTTCAGCGCCAAGGCTGTAGGAACAGTCTCATCTTCTCGTGGCGTAGTCGAGATCTTCTAGTCTTTCTAGAACACGAAACGAGTGGCATACACAGTCGCAATACAGTCTAGGTCTGCTTGATTCCGTACTGCGCACGATACGCCTCCATCGCTTCTATTGACGAGTTGTCGCCGCGATTCTTTAGCCAGGTGATCAAGTGTCGCATCTTGAGCAAAGAGACGACTTCGTGACCGAGGAAGCCATGAAGATCCTCGACCGTGCTCGTCTTGCCGTCAGGACCAACTTCCTCGCGGTCCAGCAGAAGTACAGCGCCGACGATTTCGCCACCCTCGGCGCGGATAGTGTCGACAGAGATGCGAACAGCCTTGCCCGACGTCATGACATCGTCCAGCACTAGAACGCGCTTGCCCTTGAGCGGCGCGCCAACGACACGTCCGCCTTCGCCGTGATCTTTAGCTTCCTTCCTGTCGAATGCGTAGCCGACGTCGATGCCATGCTCGCGGTGCAGCGCGAGCGCCGTCGCGGCCGCCAGCGGGATGCCCTTGTACGCGGGCCCGAAGAGAACATCAAACTTCACGCCGAGCTTGGCGATCTCTGCCGCATAGCCAGTGGCGAGCACAGAAATAAGTGGACCAGTGCTGAGCTCGCCCGCGTTGAAGAAATACGGCGAGATACTGCGCGCGATGTTACGCGATGCTCCTTTGTGCTAGAATGAGATTCTGGCGCGCACCGACCGGATTTGAGCGTGAAGGTCCCAAAACGAAGAGCGCCAGAAGCGAATGAGCCGTCTATGAGGTCTTTCTGTACGCGCGAGAGCGATTCTGCGTCATCCATCGTGGTCGGAGCCATCTAACGCGGCCTGACGTGATCTGCCTCCGAGTGACAGCCCAAATCCGTTGTTCCGCTCGCAAAATTCATTTCCCGCCAACATGCGCGCATGACTATGTCATAGATACAGACATCGCCCTGTGCGTAATCTCTGGTTGTTGCTCTCACATCGCAGGATTGGCTCACTTTGCGACGCGGACCCTATAGAGTCTCCGTCCACGTGTGGGCGTGGCGATAGTGCGGGGGTGAACACTTCAATGGGCACAGTCTCCGAAGTTGCGAACCAGACTGGCCGCCACGTCTGCCATACCCTGACCTTCAGGGGTCGAGGTCGGGGCTGTCTCTGCAGGGTCGATCCCGATTTTAGTGTTGAGAGCAGGATCTGCGTTTCCTGTCGACATGTGAAGACGAAAGACAGGGTGAGCGGTAGCAGAAGGCTGTTAGAGTGTTCGTAATGAGCTGAATGATGCCTGCGTGAGACAAGGCTTCCGACCGGCGGAGGCTCTGGAAGTGTGAACCAGACGGGGCGAGAACCTGTCCGCATTGCGAAGCGGACCAATGCAATATGGCTGGCAATCGGCGCAGAGGGAGAGCCATATAAGCTGGAGCGGATGACGAGGAGAGATCTCCCACCTCTCTCACAGAATCTCCCAGCCCTCAGCATCCTCTTCCAAGCAAATATGGTCGTCCCAGTCGCAGATCGTGCCGCAATGGCCTGCCAGGACGACTTGCGTCGCAAAGTAAGTCAGGGTACTTGTTCACTGCTCCCAGGCGCTGACTTTCTTCCTCGCAGGTGATGGAGCTATCTGATGCGTATCGGACGGTTATGAACACTCGTCCGCGAGACGCAGAATCGGCGTACGGCGCGTGGCTCGCAGCCTTCCACACGGTCCCGATCGTGCGAGCGGCACCACTTCGTCCAGCGCCGAATCTCAACCATTGCACCCCCGAGTCTCGCGCGCGAATGCGACGCGCGTTCGAGAAACAGAAGGGGAGTGTCCAGTCTCTTCATGGGTGATCGAGCATGTTGCACCTTGCCGGATTCCGTGTCCTTCAGCACTTGTAAATGCTGTACTCTACCTGTTTATATCACTGCATAAATTATTCTAGACGCGTATGTGTATCTCACGATGCCTGAAAAAGTTCGTGCGACGAATGATACGTCCGGATGGAAGCAGAGCACAACATCTACGCCTCTCTTGTGGTCAAACGATACGCCCTTTCCCAGGCAATGTTTGCCGCTGTTCGCTGGCGCTGTGGGATAGGTAGGGGTAAATGTATAAGATGGTGCACTAAATGGAAGTGTCAGAGCAATGTTTTGGCCTCAAGACGCGATACATTCACATATGTCGCGGATCAACGAGTTCAATCATCTAACCCAAGTAAGATTTAAGCCTTGGGAGTGTTACAGACAGTGAATTTGTTTCTCGATCCACAGCCTGAAGTTCTGAGCTGAACATGCCGAGAAAGCAGGAGTAATGGGCGCTGCATGGCTATCCTGACATATATGCAGACCCAACTATCTCCAACACTCCCAGCTACTGAGACGTTTCTCATTAGGGTTCATCAATTCACTGGCTGGTTTTGAGAGATCCTGTTTCTCAAATCGTGGTTCGGCATGAGCCGACTCGCGTCTCTCGCCGTCGCCGTCACCAACGATGAGCGGGCCAGCCCCAGTGCCGGTCACCCAGCTCTACAAGCGGCTTGAGGTCATTGGGAAGGGCGCATTTGGCTCGGTCCACAAGGGCGTCCACATCGCCAGCGGCCAGGTCGTCGCTATTAAGGTCATCAACCTCGACACTGCCGACGACGACGTCGACGATATCCAGCGCGAGGTTGCGCTCCTTACCCAACTGCGCGGCGGAGACCAGAACAATATCACGCGATATCATGGGTGCTGGCTCGACGGGCCGCGCGTGTGGATCGTTATGGAGCTCGCCAGCGGCGGCAGCGTGCGCACGCTCATGAAGGCCCTCCCCGCCGGCATCGTCGACGAGAAATACTGCGTCGTCATCATGAGAGAGGTCCTCATCGCCCTGGCCTACCTGCACAAGGCGGCTGTCATTCACCGCGATATAAAGGGTGCGCGGAATTCCACAAGTCTTGCGCGCAGACTGCTCAAACGGTATTTCTCAAGCGGCCAATGTCTTGATTTCGTCGACCGGACGCGTCGTGCTCTGTGACTTTGGCGTCGCAGCGCTGCTGGCTACAACCTCGTCCAAACGCAATACTTTCGTCGGCACGCCGTTCTGGATGGCGCCCGAGGTTATTAGCCACGGTTTCTACGACACGAAAGCCGACATATGGAGTTTGGGCATCACGCTGTACGAAATGGCCATGGGTGCACCGCCCCACGCCGACCAGGCCGCCATGAAGGCCCTCGTCATCATCCCCAAGTCCAAGCCACCGCGGTTGCCGGACGACCGCGGTACGAAGGAGATGCGGGAATTCGTGGCACTCTCGCTGCGAGAACTGCCTGCAGACGTGAGTGCCTTGGATGATGATTGCCCTCCGCTCATGCAATCCAGCGTTTGACGGCGGAGGAATTGCAAAAGACAAAGTGGATCAAGTCGTCGAGCAAGACACCTGTCAGCGTACTCCTCGACTTGCTGAACCGTTATACGCGGTGGCAAGAAGGCGGCGGCGTGCGCGACAGTATTGCAGGCGACCTCGAGTGGGAGCTCGAAGAGGCAGCGTATGTCTGCTCTGATGGCAAACTTTATATGCCTGACGGGTTTCCAGGATGAACCGACAAAGCATGGGTTGGGAATTCGAGACCGTGCGGGCTCCACGCAACAACTCGGACGATAGCACAACTTCGGCAGACTCGATGGCGCTGACCGAGAAACCGACATCCACGGCGACCGCGCCGCGCTCGCTACGCATGTTGTTTGAACAGCAGCATCCGTCGTCGTCTCCAGAACCGTTCCGCATACCTCTTCCCCGCAGCCAGCTTACGACGCCCACACCGCAGTACCTGCCGCCCTCCGGCAAGTCGACGCCTGTACCCCGCCAGGACAGCAACGACGCCGACCAATCGGACGCGTATGACTCTAGCGCAGACTATGACCTACAGACTGCACGACAACCCCGTTTTCCTCCGGCACGAAACGACTTCAGAGCTGTGCCGCAGCGTGCAGCTGCTGCTGTCGACGACTCTGCGGACGAGAGCCAAGCGACGGATAGCACCAGCAATCTGCGGCCTCCACAGAGCATGCGCAGTGTTAGATCGTACAAGGAGATCCGCACAACGAAGGGCGTGGGCGATATTGCTATTCCCCCGAAGCTGTCTCCCGGCCTTGCGGTGCCCAGGAGTGGCGCGACGGACACGGAGAGCTCAAGCCCGGACGGGTCGCCGCCACCGCCAAGTCGCTCCGGCACCTCCCCCGTTCCGCCTCTACAACCACAGCGCCGTCAAGGAGCATCGCCTGCCAACTTCCAGTTTCCACCCCCATCTACACGCGCGGTTGAACCCCCACCAAACTTCCAGTTCCCGCCGCCAGGCGCGCGGTCTGGTGCACCTTCGCCCACACCCGACTCGCTGTCCGTCACGACAGCTCTACGTGCGCCAAATTTCGATCAGCGAAGACCAAGTCCACAACGAGGACAGACTTTGCCGTCCCTTCCTGAGATGTCACCGGCAGTGGAGAAGAAGAGCGCAGACTTGCTGGACGTAGGTGGATTCCGAGGATCACCCTCACCGTCATTGGGTGGATCAGCAACACCCACGCCGTCGACAATGCCACTTCGACCTGCAGGGCCGAGTAGACAACCGTCTGCATCTGTACTGGACAGTGCGCCGCCGCCTGTCAAGCCATTCGCGCGTCAGGCTCGCAGCGGAAGCGCTACAAGCCAGAGCTCGCTGGAGAACCCTCCCGCGACAGGGCTGCGCGCGCCGAGTCGTACGGCTCGGAATGGAAGTGCTAGCACTACTACTATCCCTCCCGACTCCGGTCTGACGCACCATGGACCTGGCGCTGGTGGCTCGAGTGTGGGATTGAGCTCGTCTATGAGCAGTTTCGGCATGTCGGCCATGCGCGATCCGTCGAAGGTGTGTCCCCATATGTTCGTCCACATCATACCCAATTGACCCTGGTCCCGCAGCTATCTCCTGGTCTGCCGCCCGACCAAAGCCTCATGCCCCCCGTCGCCCCAGGACTCTCTCCGAGCGATCTCCTTCCGCCTTCTCCATCACTTATATCACCTCTTGGACGCTACTTCGGCGGAAACTCTCCGCAAAGTCAGCACACGCCATCGAGTAGCACACTTGATACTCCACACGTCGGGGGCCCGCCTTCGCCAATGCCCATGTCTGCGATGAGCGAACACAAGTCATTCGCAGCGCTTCTCCCGATGCCCACACCCGCTCTGCGTCCAATCGCCCTCGCGCCGTTGCTCCAGAACCCAGAAGAGACGCACGCTGAACTCGCGCGGACAGTCGCGGAGCTCGGGAAGTGGCTCTCGGTAATGGATACGGGCCTCACAGCGCTGCTTGGTCGTGCGAACGGCGTGGAAGGGGATATTATAGAGGAGCCCGAGGACTCTGAGGAGGCGACGATTTCGTTCCCCAAGGCAGCTGCCGCGATTTGACGCTTGACTGCGACTCGCACACTCACTCGCCCACGACATTTCGTTGACTTGACTCTGCTGTTCCTTTGCATGCATCGCGATGAACCCTTTGCCAGATGTATTGTAGCCCCTCATCTTGAGGCTTGTAGGATCTAGAGACAGACACGTATACTGCATAAGGGTTGTGAGGCGCGGAGAGGAGAGTGGACTCTGACTTAATCCTCTTTTCCCCGGTCATGCATCCCGGCGAAGCTGCGGCTCGGTCGCTGTCGACGTGCCCGGTGCTGCCGACCCCGCCATCACAAGTAATTCCTGGACTTGCACGCCAACCATCACCATGCTCTGGCGCCTCTTCCACAGCGGCCGGCATATCGAGCGCTACATCCACGATGACGCCTGGGCACTAGTGACTGGCGCGTCGGACGGCATTGGCAAGGCGTTCGTGACCTCGTCTGCGCCCGGCGAGCAGAGGCTTATGTGCTGCACAGACTGGTCGACGAGCTCTTGGGACGCGGTTTTAACGTTCTCATACATGGGCGTAATGCTGCAAAACTGGAACGCGTAAAGGAGGAAATGCTCGCGAAGCATCCAGCGCGTCAGGTCGCCCTGGTCGTGTGCGACGCGAGCCAGGTGTCGTACGGCATGATTGAGGACGTCGTGCACCAGGTCGGCGACAGGAATCTCACATGTCTCGTCAACAACCTCGGCGTGCGTAACTTGTGATTCTGGTCTTGCACTGGAGCTGAAGTGCCGTTGTGCAGGCAACCGAGCGACGCATTCTGCCCTTCGCAAAGCAGCAGTGGGCAGACGTGGAGGATACGACTAACATCGGCATCCGCTTCGTCGCGCAACTCACACGCGCCCTTCTCCCGAAGCTAGTCGCGCACCAGCCGTCTGTGCTCTTAAACCTTGGCTCTTCCTCACAACTCGTGCATGCCCCCTTTGTGCCAGTTTATGCTGCGACGAAGGGCTTCCTCCTCACGCTCTCGCAATGCATCGATCTCGAGATGCGTGCGGACGGGCTCGACGTTGAAGTGCTCTACCTGGACGTCGGCGAGGTCAACACCACAGCACACGACGTTGGAGAATCGTTCATCGTCGTCAGCTCGCCCAGTATGGGCAAGGCCATCGTGGACGCCGTAGGATGCGGCGGGGTATTCGTCACGCCACACTGGCACCACGAGTGCGTTAACAGCGTTCTTGCCTGTTTACCCCGGCGGTTGCAGGACTACTTTGTCACTCAAAGTATGATGCCGCGACGTCTGGATCTCGTGGACAAAAAGACGCAGTAGGATGCGTCGTGGGTGTGCTCTACGGCATAAAACCGATCATTCGCTGCTTTGTCTCCAATATACCTGCGATGACTGAGGCTCCGTCGTCGCGTAATCGGTTCTCTACGCGTCATCTCCTGTCTGCGCTGTCTTGTCCGCGACTCTGCTGAATTGTCGCGGCGGCCAGAACATGGTGCCGCACTCGCTTTCGGTCATCGCTGCAATGTGAATTCCTGTCACCTCGGATTTTGTTGGCGCTGCGTACCTAGTAGTCGGCCATGTCCCCGTGAACGGGTACCTAATAGGCCTGGATCAGGTGTCGTCGTCACTGCACCGGCAATTCAAAGGGAGCCGTCGCCGACGCGCGTTTGTTGCAGTCCAAATTGCTCCGGGACTCTGTCTTTCAGAAGCTAAGCGACGCTCAAACTCCATCATGACCTTGCAAGATGCAATTACAAGGGCGACGATCGCTTATAAGCGAGCAGACTCTCGTCATGTGGGGTATGCAGTCGCGAAAGTTGCTTACACTGTGCGCAACTTACCGCCATGCCGATCACTAAGCGGCCTGCGCCCAATGCAATGATATAAAAACTATCCCACCGCGGCTGCGACTTCATTCCTTCTTCATCTCAGTATGATGCTCACAGCACAACTCGTGATCCTTCTGGGCTTGCTGTCCTCGCACGGCGCTGTCGCGGACGTCCTCCTCAGGGGCGGTACTGTCATCTCCTTCAACCACACCACCGAAAGCCTCGATATACTCCGCGACACCTCCGTCCACGTCGTGGGCGACCGCATTGCAGGCTTCTACAACTCCTCATCATCCTTCAAACCGTCCATCGGAACGGAGGTGGTCGACGTGAGCGGACACATCGTCTCCCCCGGGTTCGTCGACGCGCATCGGCACGCGTGGAGCACGCAGTACAAGGGCCTTCTCTCCAACACGACATTCGCGACATACGCCGCGTTCTTCGGAGCTACGACTCCACTTTCTTCGGGTGGGACGTGGACCGCGGACGACGTGTACGTCGGCGAGCGCGCGGGACTCCTGGAGTCGCTCGACGCGGGGGTGACGACCGTCATCGACCACGCGCACCATACGTGGAGTCCCGAGACTGCAGAAGCCGGGCTGCGGGGGGCGATTGCGAGCGGGTTGAGGGTGTTTTGGTGTTATGCCGTTCAGGACTACCCCGTGTCGCCCGCGACGACTGATTCGGGCTGGGGACCGCAAAAGCAGCTGGAGCAGATTCGGGAACTTGTGGAGCAGGGCGAGTGGAGGAACTCGAGTACGAGGATCGGGATTGCGTTTGATGGCGTCGCAGAGCCTCTGAACGAGCTGGACACTGCGGTGTTCGACCTTGCAAAGTGCGTTCGGGGTTGTTGGTTGCCTTGACGTCGTACTGAACGAGCTTTAGGGAGATCGATGCGCCGCTTCTGACGCTTCACGCCGTGGGAGGACCCTACGGAGGTATGTTCGATAGCACAGGACATGGCTCTAGTGCTGACGCCTACCTGCCCGCCAGGCGACGGACTCCCGCAGGTGCTCTCCCACCTCGGATTCCTCAACACCTCCCTCCCCATCGTCATATCGCACGCGTCTTTCCTCTCCTCCACCGACATCGACCTCCTCCGCTCGGCAGACCAATTCATCGCGCTCACGCCCGAATCCGAGATGCACTACGGGCTGGACCACAACTCGACGCATCTCATACAAGAGCAAGCTGCGCTGGGCGTCGACACGCACGCGACGTTCAGCGCGGACGTGATTGGACAGGCGCGCTTATGGCTTCAGAGCGAGAGGTTGCGAGTGTTTCATGAGCTGTTGACCGTACAGGGCCGTGTGCCGGCGAACAACCCCATGTCCGTGAACCAGGCGTTCCTCCTCGCTACGCGGAACGGCGGACGTGCGCTCCGTCGCGACGATCTTGGCGTCCTCGCCGTCGGCGCTAAAGCAGACATTACAGTCTTCTCCGCGAGCTCGTCGAATATGCTCGGCGTTGCGCGCGTCAACCCCGTCGCGGCCGTCGTCCTGCACTCGCATGTGGGTAACGTAAAACATGTACTGGTCGACGGCGTGTTCAAGAAGCGCGACGGGCGGATTTTGGTGGATTGGAAGGATGTCGGGGCGAAGTTCTTGGCGAGCCAGGAGAAGATACGCAAGGCGGCGGTGGCAGCGGACCTTCCTGGCCAGGTGTTTGTAGGGCCGTTCGGGCCTGCGGGGGATACGGTCGTACTGGATCATGTGGACGTTGTGAGAGGTGCGGGTACGGGCTATTGAGGGTCGGTAAGTTACTAGTAATGGTTGGATGTCGATATATGTAGTCGGTCAAGGAATACGCAGCAGTCTTGACAGTCATCGAGCGACGAGCAAATGCTGCTTGGATGCCGCTGATGCCGGTCATCTGACCTGCTCGCATGCGAACGTCCCACCGACAATGACCAAGAGCGCAAGAATCCCGCCCGAGCACAGCACGTCGTATGTCTGGAGAACTCCGTAACAGACGGCCGAGGGGTCGGGTACGCTTAGTCTCCTGTAAGTATACGGCGTCGCCGACTGGGCTGCGCAAGCAGTCAAGTTTGCGACTTCCTCCCGTCCAAGGACTTCGGCGTGCCGTCTGACTACGGGAGACTAGGTACGCTGCCGCCGACATGCTCCGTGCCAGGCGGCGTTGCAGAGGCCCATTTCTGCGTCGTCCTATACGCGTCGACGAATGACAGGAGGGGTACGATACTGTCGCAGTTACGGTGCTGGTCTGGCGGTGGGCAGCAATTGGCGGTACGGGGCTACTGGCTGTCGTTTGCCAGCATACGCGTCTTCGAATGACAATCGTCCCGAGCGTGTCAGGCTCTTGTAGCCAACTCGGACAGCCTCTGGAGGACGGACTCATCTAACGTGTACAGGGATATCTCTGAAAGCGAGCGTCCGCATGCGGGTTGGGCACGACGACAGTCACTGCAGGGTCATATGCGTCACTCCCAGCGCACATTCTTGGGCGTCGCGGTTGCCTGTGCCCGCTTTACCCTCTGAGTTCGAGAGACGAACGACGCGTGAAGGGATGTCTGTAAGACCTAGACGGCGAGCACGTCCGGGCTCCGAGTGCATGTGCATGGTACACGCGACTGATCCCAGCGCACCTTCGCGCCGTTTTTTCTCTTTGGGCGTCGCCAGGGCGTCGCGGTCGCCTGCGCCATTTCTCGCTGGACCATCGAGTTCTTCCCAGAGGAACGGCATGGTACGAGCACTTCTACGAACGCATGTCGAAGAGAGCGTCCAGAACGAGTTAGACGTCGGTGGTGACGACTTGCAGATAGAGACTTGGAGGCAGACGTGTCGCGGGAAGTCGTACTGGAAATGCGCGTGCAGGATGTCGGTCGACTGTCTGCGACAGGACTAGCTGAACGCCCATGTTCAAGGATCGCGGTGCGCGGGCTTGAGTCGTGGTGATTTCGTGTGTCTGAGTCCACAGTTCGTCTTGAGGGACAGAGCGCACGCGCGCGCCATACCGCATGCAACTGCTGGGTTGTGCGCACTCGCTTGTCGGTTATGACTGTCGATTGACACGCGCGCACGAAATGTCGCAGCAAGGTGTGCGGCAACGCCGAGTCGTGGTTCACGCGCGAGAGCATAACGGAGAAGCACACGATGCAGAGAAGGTGAAGTGCAATGTCATCTATTGAAAAAGCTATAAGCATAACAGTCTACATAGCGTGAAAAAGGAAGAATGTGACAGGAGCTGATTAGCCGCTCTCTCCGTGGAGGCAAATACAAGGAACGGCATGCCCAGCGCCTGACCCACAAGGGTCGCTCTTCTCGCCGCCAGACGGGGTGCGGCACGTGTAGGAGCAACGAGCGCGACACGGAAAAAGACGACGCGACGAGTTGACTGTAAGGAAAAAAGCGTGCTTCGAACTCAGCCCGGCCTTATATCCCCTCATCCGGAACTTCCCGGAAGGGAGGGTATATAAGGCGGCGCGGAGCCCGAAAACAGTTTTCTTTATCGAAAGTTTCACCTTCATGGCTGATATTTGGGACGCGCCCGCCAGCCTGCGCAAGTGGGCGACGGGGCGCGTCTTGAGCTGTTGGAGGGAGAGCGACCGCTCTTCCTAGATCGCGGCGACTCGTCAAGTCGTCGTCGCGGCCCGTAAAGAACGCACATTCCCTGTCTTTCGTCGTAGTCTAGTCATCACGTCTACGCCCTTTTTTTTAGTACCCTCGTTATCTTTTCTGCAATACACGCACGCGCGCATTTTCTTTCCCATTATCTTCTCGTGTGGCTTGGAAGTCAACTTGGGCGAGCTCAACGTGCGCTAGAAAACTGAAGGCAATTTTGCATGCCCCCAACATAACGATACACCACGGGATGCGTACGCGCACGAAGTCATTAGCGGCGAGAACACTGGTGTATTCGACAGGTAGGTACAGTACAGCTGAGAGTCGACAAATCGTCGCGAACGCCGTATACGATACAACTAAATGAAATGCGGCTCGACAGTACCTACGCACCTAGGACAGATACGTCAGCAAGATAGACGACAAAATCGGACAAAGCGAAAGAAAGATCAGAAGGGTGCGGACGAGGAGCGAGCTCGCTCGTCGCGCAAGCCGGATATTCAAGTCCTCGTGCTTCGCCCGCCGCAGAAACGGCGAGTAGCGCGTCGTCTGGCCCCGGCAGCGTATCATCGTAGACGCGGAGTAGGATCTGGGGGTGTACGTACCTGTACTGACGACCACCGATAACGAAGGAGCTCGAGCGGGCTTCGAACTTGCCGTCGCCTCTTGTTCTACAACGTCCATGAACCCGCCGTCAGCTATAAGAGCGTGATTCTCCAAGTCGGCAGCGCACTGTTCTGACTGGCTTTCTCTGGGCGACGCTGTCCAGCTTGTCCGTGAACGTCCGGCCAGCCCCAGCACCACTCCTTCGTATTGCGCGCGTACCAACACCTGCGTCCAACTCTTGCACTGGCTCGGCTCCAAGGGCTTTACCATATGCCCGTCTCGTCTCAAACTCCCTTGCACGATCGTCTCTAAATCGCCGCACCGTACACACCTTTGGATCTGCGCGGGCTCTCCTCAGTTTCTTGTGACATTTCCCTCTTCAGCCAGTCACACGACGCGCATTCGGAACCAAAAAATACTCCATATCGACTGTCTCCACTTGAAACCAACACATCCGGCAATACAAAACGCAACCCAGAAGGACGGCTTCCCGCTCGAAACGCTTCGACCGTACTCCACATTTCTCAATCAACAGCAGTACTGCAGATGCGTGATCACCGCTCAGCGACGGAAGGTGTTGCTCCGCGACGTACCTCGACGTTCAGCATTCAGCAGACGATTGTCCCGCTGGGAAGTTGCGCGCATCCAGGCGGAGGATCGAGCTTCGGCGGCACGGTGCGCGCTTCGATGACAGAGCCGGCAGCGACGAAGGAGACGAGGGCAGCGAGGACGATGAAGAGACGCATCGTGACTTTGGAGGTTTCTCCTCGCGTGGGCATGCGCCGGTATTTATACGTCTGGTCCTGCGACGAGGTTAGGCTCGGTCCACCGTGCTCCGTCCGCTTCGCATCAGATCATGTGTATGAGTACTGACACTGGCAGCTGCCATGGTTCAGATTATCGCCGCACGTTTTCCCTAGGTGAGGCCCGTGACGAACTGTGCGTGGCTGTCAACCTCGGCTGACACTGGACCAAGAGGTGGGGCGTTCTTGGCGACGTGAAGCGTGTTCCTGGTTCCTCAGTAGACTCCCCGAACACTGGAACGACGCTGCCTCCCAAAGCGCATCAGATGACGTTCTCAGATTCAATGTCCCAGGCTGGTGGGACTATGCGTATGCAGACGCTAAACGGTACATTGACTGGGCGACTTGGGGCACGGTCGAACATATGGAGTAGCGTACGGTACAGGTGACAGCGCGCGTAGGACATAATACGGACTCCAAGCGACGTCGATATGGAATCACCCAACTACTGCCCGCGGCGCCCTCCGTATGCGAGGCTGGCAGCGTCGTTCATGAGTACACTGCATTCTCCTCGCCCTCAGGCTCCGCCTAGTAGGAATCGACGCACAGTTCAACAGACGACCGTACCACTGAGCAGCTCGACACATCCAGAGGACAAGGTGGCCTTGACTGGAGGACACACCACCGTCCCGCTCGCGAGCGACCAGCACGTCGCCGAGGCGGGAGTACTAGTAGTAGTTGTGCCGACGGCGACGGCGACGAGGGTTGTAACGTGAAGGACGATTGAGACACGCATGGGAGTGGGATAACAAGAGGTCTTGGCTGAGATTGACTTGGAACCCGGAGTCTCGTCAACGTGTGCAGGTACCTGAGGATGCATCCGATAAATTTGAGGGTGACGATTGTGCGGACAAACTGCCACAATCGATCACGGGATCCAGAGCGATCCTGCGAGTATCGATAGCTGTATGACACGAGCGAGAGCCTCAGATACAGTGCCAAGAGCTTTCCAGAGCATGATTGACCAGTAAAGCTCTTACTGTGCACAATGTCCGACTTTACAAGTACAAGTTGGTCGTTCTAAGTGTCCACAGTGAGATTTTATGGCATTATGCGCTCGTGTTCAACCTCCATCGGATAATAATGCGCGGGAACTCAGTCGTCAAGATGACAGATGTGCGCACTACGGCCGCCGCCGGACACGTCTCGCCCGCCTCCTCCATCTGTCAGAACGTGAGATAGTCCACGACAGGTCCGCGCAGTACGGAGCTGTAGTGGCTCTTGAATCTCAGTCGTACCTGAGGCGAGAGCAGTATAAAACGGAGCGCGAGTGCACCAACTTGACTCCTCAGCATCCAGCACTCAGCAACAATGCGCTTCACCTCCGCCGCCGTCCTCGTCCTCTCTTCCCTCGCCGGTTTTGCGGCAGCGAGCAACAGCACCACTCTCACCGCTCGTGTTGCGGCCTTGCAGCCTCCGCCTGGCTGCGCCGAACTCCCGAGCGGCACAGTCGTTTGCTAATCGCTGAAGACATGGCATGCTCAAGGTCAGCAATATCCTGCGATCCTATTTCCCGTTGCAGTCATTGATACTCTCGCAGGGATTGTATTGCCGATCGTTGAAACGATATTGAAGGGAGTCTCGGTCGAAGTCATAGTAGTACAGTACATATGTATCTGCTGCAACTGGGAACCTAGCGTCTTTGTACCCCAAGAAGTGAACCAATGAGAGGGATTTCAACGATCGAGTTCGAACCGCGGAAACATCTTCGTTAACCTTAGACGCGACGCGGTAGAAAGCTGTTCCCGTCGACGGGCTGGAACACCCAGGTAGAAGCCCTATTTCGTCGGGTCGATCAGTACCCACTCCGGATGATCACAGCACCCTAGCATTGAGCTCACGAGCTGATTAGATTTCCAATACTCAAAGTCGATGGTCCCACTGTGAGGAACCCTCCGCTCGGTGGGATGAGGACTTGTCCAATCGAGGTGGACTGCACAGTCCACGCCACGTCGTTGAAGCCGAAAACGCCGACAGAGCCATTGCTGGACAGTGAGAGCTTGCCGCCCGAGTCGAAATTGAGCATCGCAATCGCAGACGTGCTTGTCCGGGTCACAGACCACTATGTATTGCAGTAGCCATCTTTAGTCACAATCTGGAGACATACTCGAGCAGAAGACGCACAATCTCGCTGCGATCGGTCGCTGGGAAAAACGTCACGAATGTGGGACTAGGCACGAATCCAGCGCCGAATATCATGTCGGAAGCTTCGTTGACGATCTGATAGGGCCCGTTCGGCGGTAGTGTTACCACCCCGTTGAAGAATTGCGTCGTGTCACCCGTGCCGAGCGACCGAACGACCAGCGTGTTGCTGTTAGACGAGGTGAGAGATATGCATACACTCCCGTTGAGACAGAAGCTAACAATTCAATAGTGTGAGCGTACGAGCCCCGCAAAATCGTAGGATGTATTGCGCACATGTTTTGACCGCTCTCTTGGAGTATGACCCACGTCGTACCCGTAGTGGTCGCCGCCACACCACCAATACCGTCCGGAGAAATGAAGGCCAGAGTAGCAACGTTTTGAATTCTTCCGACTGGCAGTGCCGAGTCCAAGATGACCGTCCACACTTGGTTGGAGGCTCCGGACTGGGTCTCAGCCGTCACGTGCGTCGTACTGCCGTTGACGTGCGTGAGCGCGCGACTGCCGATGTTGATGGTATAAACGCCGCTGTTCACGATAGCGGCGGCGCGAGCGAAGGTGAATGTCGCTGAGACAATCCCCAGAAAGGAGAAGAGGAGGCGCATGGCAGGGGCCAGAGATATGAACCTCGCTCGAGACCTGAGATTGGTGAGGTCCATTTATACGTCGCGCGACAGGGAATGACCGCTCTAGCTACCCGTCACTAGCTTGTGTAGCAGCAACACGGCGAGGCTGGTCTGCAAAGGAGCACAGGTCAGAAACTCCAGAAGCATCTATAGACTCCGGTACGAGGAGGAGCGCCCAAGAATTGCCACCCGACGGACTTGTGGCGGCTAAAGAACGAGGACAGCGAGTACAGCTCGTCCAGATCTAGTTTCATTACACGGCACATGTAGTTGACTAGGCGCACGTTCCTGCCGTCAATCTCGACGTCCACTGAAGAACAAGACGGTAAAACGTTACCTACAGGAACACGGGCGGACTCGCAGCAGATTCAAGTGCCAGGGAAGATGGAATCCCACAGACGACATGAGCGTGCGAAGGGGCCAAGGCGAATTATTGCCGCAAAACCTCTGGGACTCGCACCCCCAAGTCACCACCGCCCCCCAAGTCACCACCGCCCTCGAGCGGCAGCGTGCACCTCGTCGCGTAAACATGGATCACGCTCAAGGTGGCCTCGCAGGGCAAGGATCCCACGCCGACTCCCGCGCGTCGGCGACGCTAGTGGCGGAGGATGACCAGTAGACACACTAGTACTGGCAACGGTAAGGAGGACGCAGGAGGAAAAGAACGAGAAGATATGTTGTTGGTTTCCAAGCGAGCTTTCTAATACGTTGCAGCGACGAAAGGGTACACGAATAAAATAATATCCTATACGCTCTCTGTAGATGGGAGTCAGCATGGGTAAGGGCGACATGTGATGCAGGACGTACCCTGCAGCAGGCCGTTGAGCTTGTTGACGCGGTTCGAGACGGAGAGGTCGATCGTCTTTTCGCCGAGGTCGACAACGAGGCCGCCGAGGATGGCCGGGTTGACCTGGGCGCGGGCGCGTGTAAGATGACGCGTAGGTGAACAATGCACCGCGTACCTTGTTGGTGATCTTGAGAGTCTTTGCCGCCTTGCCCGCCTCGCTCTGCTTGAGCGACTTTTCGAGGTTGGCGAGGACGTCGCGACCGAGGGGCTCCGCGCTGGTGACGACAACATCGAGCTCGCCCTTATACTTAGCTACGAGCTCGTTAAAACCCTCGACAACGCCCGACGTCTCGGAAAGACGGCCGTTCTCGCTCAGGACGGCGAACAAGTTCTTGGTGAGCTCGTCGAGCGGGCCCTTCTTCTCCGCGGCGGCGAACAGCTGCTTCAGGCCCTCGGAGCGTTCTGTAGCGCTCAATGTCGGGTTGTTGACGAACTCTGCGAGGGCGGGCGTGGAGGAGAGCGTGGACTGGATGGTGGACAGGTCGCCGTGCACTTTGGTGAGGACCTGGGGCGACTTGGCGAGCGCGGCCGAGTAGGCTGCTTGGGAGTATTTAAGCGCCAGTGAGGAGGCGAGGCGTGCGCCGAGGGGACGCAGCGTGCGGCCTGCAGTCGACGCCAGCATCGTGGACGGGTGTAACGGGATCGGGACGGAACTATCCGACAAATGCTTCCGTTCCTTGTCCGAGTCCCAACCGAGTCCTGCTCGTCCTGTCTTGCTCTTGAGGCTTGAAGACGTCGTTCGAGTAATCCAGTACTGGGCGCTTAAATTCTTCAAAGCCTTCACATGACGGACCCTCTCGTGATCCCGTTCTCACGCGTCGGCGATGAGGCCCACGACCGCGCCCTCCTGTTCCTGGACGCGACTGAATAGGAGGGCCGAGCCCACGCGCACGCAGGCTGGCCATCGCCGTCTGAGCGCGAACTTGACGCTTCGATGCGCGAAAATTCCGCGAAGAAGGGAGCGGGCGCACGACGTCATCCGATGACGCACCGTACTCGCCCGTCTCATATAAGGTCGGACGCTTTTCCCCCGTCTGTCCCTCCCAACTCTCTCCACATCCCAACCCACGAGAAATGTCGTACGCCCACGTCGCCGCCACGAACGCGCCCCCGCCCAGCCAGCAGCCGCACGCGAACCAGGGTCTGCTCAACACGGGCTCAACAGGTACAGGCCCACAACCTTACCCAGTCGACACGTATAACGAGAAGGTCAATGTAGTTACTCCGGGTTTCAAGGATCATCCTACCGTATGTTTCCCACTTCAACTCGTTCGCGCCTCCCGCTGAACGCTCGCTTTTTTT
Source organism: Exidia glandulosa HHB12029 (assembly GCA_001632375.1). NCBI lineage: Eukaryota > Fungi > Basidiomycota > Agaricomycetes > Auriculariales > Exidiaceae > Exidia > Exidia glandulosa. The sequence continues at coordinate 26,892 of KV426305.1, forward strand.
TATAGACGGTAACGTCAGAATACGTCCCACCGAGCGACGACGAGCTCGAGCGCAAGTACGGCATCGGCTCAACCGCACGCAGGTCCGGCAACGCCACTGGCAGCTCCAAGGCCGACCACCGTAAGGAGAAGGCGAAGGAGCATCTCGGACGCGCAGAGGCGGAGGCTGCTACCGCTTGGGAGTATGCTAAGCACCAGATCTTGCGTCCCGGCGTCGCTGGCGGCATTCTTGGTTTCGGTACATCTTTCTTCCTCACTCAGTCCCCACCCCCTCTCTGACGCGGTGCAACTTTGTAGTGAACCTCGCGCTCATCGGTACCGCCGGCTACCAATTCTACACCCGCCCCGAAATCCGCACCGACAAGCAGATCGTCGGGGGTACCCTCGCAGGCGCCCTCGTCCTCTTCGGCGCTGAGGGCTGGCTCGCCGAGGCGTATGCGCAGACGGATGCCGGCAAGGCTGAGGCCCAGCGCGCGAAGGAGGAAGGCTCCGCCGCCTGGCGCCACACGAAGCAAGTCGTCCTCCGGCCGGGCGTCATGGGCGGTCTGCTTGGAGTTTGTGAGTCTTCTTCTTTTCTGTCGTGGATGTTTTGCTCAACGCGTAACTTCTTTGTCTACAGTGAACGTCGGCGTGCTCGGTGGTGTTGGGTACACGTTCTACACCCGCCCCGAGCTGCAGAACGACCGCAGACTCATCAGCGCCGTCACCGTCGGCGTGCTCTCCCTCTTCGCCGGCGAAGGGTGCGTGCTTTTTTCTTCCCTTTTTTCGTGCATTGTCGCTGACCTTGTGCGTCGTGTTGTAGCTTTATCGCGGAGCAGTATACCAAGCACTAAACGCGTTACGGACGTCATGACCCCGCACGAACTCGAACGGACTCTTGATACTACTACCTTATACGAATTCAAAGCCCCGCAACCACCCCTTCTTTGTCTCTTGTCTCGCCAAGAAATGTATCCGTACAAGTACGAAGAGCCTGTGAACGGTCGTAATTCAAAAGTGTTGTCTCGTTGAAACGCCGTTTTGGAATTGTCGTGCAAATCAGCTGTGCAGCTCAAAGTAAGGTCAAAGATTCACAAGCTCAGGCGCTCGATTCGCGGTGATAGGCACATTTAACAGGATGACGGAACGAGTAGGCGCAGCGGCGGTTGGCAAAGTGTGGCTTCGGCGAGGAATGAGCCCGAACGAGGTCTTGTTCATAGGCGAGCGGAAGCAAGCCCGGAGTCGGACTCCGTGCTTTTCCTTTCGCGCGCTCAGTGTCGCGCCGTTTTCGCTCGCCCACCCACCCATCCCTCGTTAGCGTGTGGCGCACTAGGGTGGTCGGATTCCCAGTCGCGCCGCACGTTCGAAGCGTCCCCGTCCCGCATTTCCCGGACCGCGCCCAGGTGAACTCGCGGCGGCAGAGGTTCCCCTGTGCAGCCCAACCCGCGGATAAGGGTTAGGGGCTCAGCACGGCGGACGGGACGCGCTTCTCACCCATCTGCACACAGACGGATTTGCAGCATTGCTATGGACATGCATGAAAATCGGACTCAGAAGGCTTGCATGAGCGGAGCCGTATCACAAGAGAATCCATCCTACTTACTGAGCCTCGCTTTGCTCCTCCCGCTCGCGCTCGTTCATTTTTTACCCACCGTCACATCCCTCTTTTCTACTTTCTCTTTCACTAACTTATCCGACGCTATCGGTTGGTCCTATTCCAAGTGCGCTGCATGCTGTCCCTCTAGACCTCGCGCTGCCCGCCCGCGGGCTCCCCGGCGGGGTCTTCACCCCAACGCCGAGATCTCAGAGGACGTCTGGATCAGTGGCTTTGCGTCAGCGACACATGGAGTGTGAGATGCTGTACTGTAGTCTCCGTGTTAACTTACAGTAATAGTCGACGCTAAAGGTGCGAGACGCCATACCACTCAGGCTGCTCCTCCGCTGGGAGGTTACTTATGATTCTGGGCGAGGATGCGAGTACTGGGATCGGGAGCATGAACGGCTCGCCCTGGCAGCAGGAGAACTTGAACCCAAGGGGTTCATTAATATTCTTGTACGGACGATGCACTGGCAGTGTAGAGTATTTGGGGATTCGAGTGCGGGATCATATGCACACTGGTAAAGTCTCGATTACGTGACACTATACAGAGGAGCGAGGAAGATGCGCAACGCTCACGTACTGCCAGTGTACGTGACTTCCGAAAATACGGTGCGCACGAGTCGTGCGTCCTCGGGCTCTTCTACCACGCCTTCAAGGACGAGGTTGATGTTTTGCACATGGACGTGGGACGGCAGATCGAGATATAGAAGCAGGGCGAGGACCTCGTGCGCAGGAAACCAGATGGGCATGCGCGACTTCAGTGTGAGCGCGAGCGATGGCGTCCCACTGGCATAGCGAGGTTCCAGCGATGACTTTTCCACAGCTTGACAGCCAGTCTGAATGCGCGCTCTATGCTTGTCAAAGTCCGTGGTGTCGACCACGTGCCGCTGTAGAACGTCGTGGCGGCAAAGCCTGGGGTCGCGTTCCGGGAGCGAATCGGTAAGAAGGCGGTGAAAGTCGACTTCAATGTGCTCCAAGGCCGATAGATGTTCCGCGACGGCAGGTGCGACGAACGGTAAGAGCAGATAGTCGAAGGTGAGATGCGTGATCCGCGAGGCAACGGACGGCACGACGTCCACCAGGAGGAATTCCCCCTGTTGGTGAACACGAGCCTCTGGCGAGGCCGAAGTATATGGGCCTCGGAGGATCGTCCGCGTCATACCGCCGCTCTGGAACCGAATGACGACCTCGGTATTGTATTTTTCCTCGACCTCGAAGACAGAGAGAGATATCCCCGCTCCGAGACATTGTATGAATGCTGGGGCGTACTGCGTGAAGAGTGCGTTGCTGCTGAACAGATGTGCCGTGATCGAGGGGATGTCCTGCGTCTGCTCGGACACGTCCACCCAAGGGATGCGGGAGACCCTCCAAGCGTGGAAGCAGAGCGAACGTAGCGCCGGAAAATGCTTCGTGAGAGGTACGGTGTCTGGAGTGGTGAGAACCACGGTTATGATAACATGGGTGACGCCCGGAAAATATATGCCGAGGTTCGATATGGAGCTGCAACGGCCACTTATGGCCACCGTTTTCACGGAATGAAAAACAGTTGCGAGCGACAAGGAGCCAGGGTCCGAGAGATCTAGTAGCCGAAATTTGGGAGCGGTCCCGTCGAGGAAATTCGTCGGCAATTCCAGCTCAGGAAGGGCCAGGGACTCTAGGACTGGAGCTGGTTCCTGTAGTAGGTTGCGCAGTGTCGAGGCAATCGTAGCATATGCCCAGGTCCTCATGAACAGAAAGAGGCGTACGAGGTGCGGTAACGCGAGTTTGATGGCATCGAGTATACGGAGAGCATGGCCCTCGTATTCTTTGCCGGAACCCGGTCTGTAATTAACGAAGATGTGCAATCGCACACCACACGCAACGGCGCCGTCAATCTTCGAGCAGAATGTGTCGATGAATCCAGGGGCCACGGGACGAAACTGCGTGTTCAACCAGGTGACGCGGGCGTAGAAGTTCGGATGGCGGATGGCAATGACTCGCCACGATTTCGAAACGTGCGCCAGTCGAATGACATCAGGCTGCGCGAGCTCGTCGAGCACGAGTGCGCTGAGCTCTGCGGGCAGACGCGGAATCATGGTCAAAACCGAGGGCAAGATGCGGCACTCGCCGCAGTTTCGCAATGTTTGGCCTCTTTTGAGTTTTCCCCGCCTTCCGTCAACCGAATAATCTCGCATGTCATCTCTCTCAGATTGAAGGACTGTGACTGAGCAGGGCTCCGCATGTTGTCTCATCCCCATGTCTCAGTCTGATGATGTTTGCGACGATAACAACAACGAACAAAACAAGACACACAAAGCAAAGACACAAAACAAAAGCGCACGGTCCCCAGCCCAGCCACGGAACGGACCATACGAACAAGACAAACAAAAGAAAAATATCAAACAAAAACACACAGTACCAGTACGCCCAAACTCCAAACCACAAAGACACAGAGCCGGAGTGCTAGGGTTATGAGAGCGTAAGCGTTGTGGATTTAGCACAGTCGCTACAGTATCGGTGGCCCAACTGAGGTAGATGTCTAGGCTGTATGTACCTGCCGTCTTCGGTAGGCGCAACTCCTTCTCCAGAGCGATACGTAACCTGGGAGCATACTGTGCGCAAGAGTGCGGCATCTTCGGGCTCCTCGATCACTCCGACGAGAACGAGCTTGATACTCTGCGCACGCCGTGCAGCCTCGAAATGCCCGGCGAGGTGAAGTATCTCGTGTGCGGGGAACCATACGGCCGCATGGGATACCAGGACGAGCGTAAAATCCGTCGCGTCGTCCAGCTGTCGCCCCGAGCACTCTAGTACCGCACGATGTTTCTCGAAATAACCCACATTTACTGTGTGCCGTCGCATCAAGTTGTGCGTGTAGCACGGCCGGGCGCGGCGCTTTCGCGGTGTGTTGGGTAGGCGCCGGAGGTCGACCTCAACGCGCCGCACCAGCGTCAAGTGAAACGACGCGGCTTCGACCACGAACGGTAACAACAGGTAATCGAAGTTCAGTCGTGTGACTTGAGATGCCACAGACTGTACGACGGTCAGCAGGCCCACGGACGCCAAGGCCCCCGGCTGCGTGACGTCGACCGCACCGCGCAAAAAAGTGCGCGATGGAGTCGAGTTGTCCTCCCCGCCCCTGAGCTGGATGGAGTATTCCCGGTCCCCCTCCAACAGCCTGGAGAATGAAAGATGTAGGGGTGACCGTAGGCACTGGACGAGCGATGGAACGCTGTCCTCGAACATCGCGTTATCATCAAACACCACCAAGACTGAACGGATGTGTCGGGTCTGCTCGGCCAGGTCGAAAAAAGGGACGTGCGAACTCGCCCAAGCATGAAGGTGCAAAGTCTTCAGCGCAGGGAAATAGACATCGAGAGGTAGATCGCTCGCGGCAGAGGGAGCGACGCCCTTCATGGTGAGCTGTGCGAGGCACGGAAATTTGATAGCGAGATTTGATATAGAGTCGCAACTGCCAATGATCGAAAGCTTGTGCATTTCCGGAAAGATGGGAATGAGTGAAAGATCACTGCGCTCTTCAATGTGAATCGAATGTAGTTTGGGAGCGGTCGCGCCGAGGAAGTTGGAAGGTAGCTGTTTCAGCCCAGTCGAAAGCACAAGAGATTCCAAGACTGGGGCCGGTTCTTGTAGTGTATCGCACAGCGCCGCAAATACAGCACCAGCAGCGGGATACAATGAGATATCAAGGTGTGTGAGGTGAGGGAATGCGAGTCGAACAGTGCCGAGTACACGGAGAGAGCTCCTCTCATAGACATCCCACCCGATGCCATACTCGAAGATCGTGACGCGTATGCGCATTCTGACACTGCGATCAGCCGCGTAGAGAACTTCCGAGCAGAACAGGTCGAGAATAGTGTCTGATCCGTGATAGATATACGTGTGCTGCAGCGTAAAGCTGGCATAAAAGTTCTGGTGGACATGAGCGACGTCTCGCCATGATTTTGAGACGCGGGCAACGCGGAGAACGTCGGGTTGCATGAGATGGTCAAGCACAAGGATAGTAAGCTCAGGGGGTAAGAATGAAACGGGATCCATGGTGGAAGAACGAGGAAGAGATGCGGAAGATGCCGCTGATGTACCTTCGGCACAGCTTCCGTACAATTTCCCGTACAATTCGGGGATTATAACCGCCACCCGTTGCGTATATGAGATGTAATCGGGCATTCCTGATGGACCACGATACTGAATTGCCTAGTTAGGGTCGAGTCGTCGCGAAACCAATAATAGATGAACTGTTGAGATCTTGGGAAGTGACTGTTTCGTTGTCAAAGCTGTCCTCAATCATGTCCCAGGAGGTAACTGACTCAGCACGCAGTCTCAAACTTTGGGAACTGAATTGGGGAAAGGTGCAGTAGATGCAGCGGTACTGCAGCGGTCTGCAATGGCCGCAGTGGAGCACTAGAATGTACGACCTTCGTAGCAGCCGCGTAGCTGAGTAAGCTTTTCTATTACAGTATCTCTCTCACTATGCTAGGGAGAATGGCCGTCAATGTCCGGCAAAACCCACCGTAAAACAGGTCAGTGCTGCTCAACGGCGGGCTCTCTTGCTCTCACCGCGGGACAACCGCGGGACGTCAGAGTATTGCACATTATATGGCGCGTGGCCAGCGGAAGAAGACCGGCGCATTGACAGGGTAACCCTTACATAAACCCGTGCCCGTGTCAACAGCGGCAAATTCCGCATCTTGTCCGCCTTCGATCATGTTGGCACAGTTCCCTGGCGAGCTCAGCGCGCTCGTACTCGATCAGCTCCAGCAGCCTGATCTCATCCGAGCTGCGCACGTTTCTCAAGCGTGGCGAGTGGTCGCACTCGGCCATCCATCGTTTTACGCCAGCTTCACCCTGCGGAACACGCAATTCCGTCCGGCGTCCGGGGGGGAGCATTGAGGCGTTCTGCTCCAAGATTGCCGATGCCGTTGAGTGCCGTGTGCGCATACACATAAACGTCAGCTACAACAACCATGGGGTTCTGGTGAATCTCTAAGACACCGGCGCTCTCCGCATCCTCGGCGCTATCAGACTCGCGTTTCCTCATCTCGTACACCTCTCCGTGTCCATCGACGCCTTTACGGGCACGCTCTCGACAGCGCTGCGCGATGCACTACAAGAGCCTGCTCCTGTTTTGGAAGCCCTCTTCCTTCCGGCCGTGCCAGAGTTTCCCACGAATTTCCTCGGCGGATCGGCTCCCAAACTTCGGGTTCTCAGCATCTTACGCCATAGCGCTCTGCCGTTTGCGCACGTCTTCCCAAGCGTGGAAACATTGTCCCTAAGCGGACCCTACGACTCCATGTCGAACATGGGTATCAGATTTCCGGGTGTCACGCAGCTCAGGCTTGAGAGCATCAGGCCAACAAGCGTGGACACTGTAGCCCTTGATATCTGCTTCCCCAATCTGGAGTCCTTGCGTCTTAGCGCTTGGACGCCCCCGGACCTCGCTTGGGTCAACTTGACGGAGCAGACGCGGAGCATCCCTTCGATCACGGCGCAGTTCAGCACCGATCAACTCTTTAACAGTAGAGTTCCAGAACTCGTCCAGTGTCTGGGAGATACTACCCACCTATCGGTCTCTACAACGACAATGGAAAGAGAGTACATCGCCATCCGACTTCAGGACGGCATTGTGACACGCACCGTCTTGCGTTTCCCACTCGACCCCGAGTCACCATGGCTCCGGGGGAGTCAGCCCTTGCAGGCCGCCGTAGATCCCATTGCTTCACGAATTACGCATCTAACCTTTGACTACCTGCTCCTGTCCTACGTTGCCCCAGCCGTTCTAGCCCATTTGTCGTCCGTGCAGCGGATCGAGGTCGATCTTCGACGCCTCGTCAGCGTCTCGCTCAAGCACCGCGACGCTCTGTGCTGCACACACGAAGTGACCAACCGGCACGTCGTGGACCGCGCAGAATTCGAGAGACTCCGAGACGATCCAACTCTTGACCGCCCAAAACGGAATGGCGCTCGTCCTCGTTCTGACGTCGCCGATTTTGCCCATATGGTTTCCTGCACACTATGTCCTCAGCCTTGTGCAGCATCTCGGGCTGGCATGGCATGTGCAGAATATCAACCTCATTCGGAAAGGCGTGGTCAAAGAGGATTTGGACGCGGAGCTCTTACGCACGGTCTTCTCGGATGTTCAGTATGTCACTGTCGTGTGGTCTCCTCCTCGTTCGTCTACACGTGTACGCATGTGGTCTTCTTAACGTAAAGTATACCGGATGGCGCATAGGTCGAGTTTGAACTTGAAGACAGAATCTTGTGTAGATAAATTCCAATCCCTTGCTCTCTGGGAACTGTACTGCGCGACGATGGATGATGCGACCTAGAGCGGCATCTCTAAAAAACTATTGATACGCTTGTCGCGATGTACCGCCAAACTTGAATGCACGATTAGAAGCTTCCGCCTTCGAGGAGCATTTCGCTAACACGGATAAAGAGTAGGAAGCATCAAGAGCTGGTTTGATCTAAATAGACCGTGCGTCAATGAGGGTCAAAGGCAGAGACGGCATGCGCTTAGCAAGCTGGAGGATGCGTAGCCGACATTGCCAGTGACAAGCACGCGCGTTCAAGTTGCTTGTGGTACTGGAGTCTACGCAGCTAAAGAACATAAACATAAGACATCAACTTTTGCATATACGCCGCATTTCAAGAACTTATAGTGACCTCCGCGTGAAACCAAAGGTCCTCGGCGCGGATAGGAGGAAGAGGAGCGGAGTAGGCGCGCTGCGGCTTTTGCCGCATTTCTTCCTCGTCTCCCAACATGGCCTGCCTTGCGCTTCCTGCCAGAGTCTACAGCCGCCATAGCCAACCACATGGACTGCCCTGATCCACATGAACTGCCCTGATGTCTTGCGCACTGCGCAGCACTCACTTTAATGAGAGCGGTCGCGGCGCACCATCTATCATTCTATACCAACCCCACACTGCCGTACCCACTGGCACGCTCGCACCAGACGAAAACTTCTGCGTTAGGCTTGTGCGCTCTCTTGGGAATGGGTCGACCAAGAAGTCTACGCAGTCGCCAGACGCACTTGAATCTTGATAGCCGCACCTAGTCTTCCTCGCGGTTACCCTGGCGATGCTCGGCGTCCTGCTCTGAACGACCTACTTCAGCAGCCGGCTCCTCGGCTACGGACGTTGTGGCGCGACTTTTCAACGCGGCAGGGTTCTGCCCGAGAGCTGTTACTTCATTGGAAACAGCGCGCTGATACTACGCTGCCTTCGTATCATGGACTCTCCCACGTCCAGACTATCGGCCCCTGAACTTTTCCTCACATAGATGAGTTCGTTCTTAGCTAACAGGATTACCGGTCCGAGGAACGCTTCGCGCCCGACTTTCATATCGCGCTATTTAGAGCCCATACGCAGCTGCGTGCTCGTCATACGTATTGGACATCCTTTCGCCGAGAACTGTGCACTGAAAAAGCATTCTCGGATCTCTGGGATACGGTATGCATATCTAGGCCTGGTTAGGCCTTATTCTGATAGTGATACTGACGTACCGTACCGCTCCACAGCGCGCGGTACCGTTCCTCCCGACCCGACCGCCGCCTGCAGTGTCGCCTAATCGCGCCTTTCCGCCGTTCTTATCGAAGATGCGCAAGAGAACAAATTCATTACCGTCTTACACCGGTAAGAAATGGGTCCTTGCCGCCGTACAGCCTGTCTCCGAACGGTCTCTTGACCGTCACTGACGATCGTGTCGCGCACGTCGTGGCACCATTACGCACATTGCCAGCATGCGGGGCGTCGCCTTCAGCGTCCGTCCGCGTCTTCGCCGCATTCCTGTGCTCGCCCCTTCCTCGTTGCCGACAGACCACAGCACAGTCTCGCTCAGAGTCGCTCTGCGCATACCGGTTTGGATTTGGACTGCGACCGGGGCGTGTGAGCGCGGCGTCGGTGGCTCGGTACCGATCTTGAATCTTGGACTGAATCTGGTCTGGATCGGGTGGCAGCGCGCGACGTCATTCTTCAAGTTAGACTGGCATTTGGAACGGCGACACCTTTTAACCAGCCCTGACGTCGCGCCATTTCCCGCCAACTCCCTCTTGTCCACCACCATGTCGGCAACCGGGCAAGATACCACATCCTCCAACACGAAGACATTCGTGTCTGCGCTCATCACTGGTCTCGTCGTCGGCGGTGTCTACCTCACGCTCTTCTATGTCCTACACTCCAGGAACCAGAAAATCTTCCAACCTAGATCTTACCTAGGGCCCCCGCAGTGAGTTGGTTCGTTGCGTAGTCTGTTCTCCAGCACTCACACTCTACACAGGAAACGCGTGAAAGCGCTCCCAAAGAACGTGTTCGGATGGTTCGGAGGCATAATACGCGAGCCAGACATCCGCGTCGGCGAGGTCAACGGTCTCGACGCGTACTTCTTCATCCGCTTCATGCGCGCCATGATCATGATCCTGCTCCCTTCATGGCTCCTCACGTGGACTATCCTGTTCCCCGTGACTGCCACAAAGCCCAACAAAAAACTCGCAGGTCTCGACATCTTCTCCCTCGGCAACGTCGGTTCTGAGAAGAAGCTCGTCGCCCATCTCCTCGTCGCCATCACGCTCATCGTATGGACGCTGTTCGTCCTCTACCGCGAGTTCAACCACTTCGCGCGCGTCCGTCTCGGCTACCTCGCTAGCTCCTCGTACGCGGCCGACCCGCGCTCCCGCTCGGTCATGATCACGAACTTGCCCGCACAATGGGAGACGGAACAGGCACTGCGCGACGCCGCAGCGTTCGTCGGCGCGCCCGTCGAGCGCGTGTGGTTCATCCGCAAGGTCAAGCCGCTCGAGAAGCTCTTTGACGAGCGCGAGAAGCAGGCGTACAAGCTCGAGGGCGCGGAGGCAAAGCTGCAGTCGCTCGCAGCCAAGAACGTACGCAAGGGCACCACGCCCGCTGGCGCGGATCCCGAGAGCCCTGACATCGTGTCGCGCTACGTCCCGCTCAAGAAGCGCCCCGCACACCGCTTGGGCTTCCTTGGACTTCTGGGCAAGAAGGTCGATACGCTTGAGTACGCACCCGAGTTCATCCAGAAGAAGAACGACGAGCTTGCGCGGGAGCGTGCCTCGCTCGCCAACTACCCGCTTGCGAACTCTGCCTTCATCCGCTTCTCGCGCCAGATCGATGCGCATTCGTTCGCGGCTGGCGTACACAAGGCGTCGGGCAAGCGCACCATGAGCGTCGCGACAGATGTCATCCCCGAGGACGTCATCTGGCACAACCTTTCCATGTCCCCGGCGCAACGCACGATTCGCACCGTGGTCAGCTGGGCCGGCACCATCGGGCTCATCATCATCTGGGCGCCGCTCGTCGCGTTCGTCGGTGTCGTCAGCAACATCAGTACGATCTGCAGCACCGTCTCGTTCTTGAACTGGATTTGCAAGCTCCCCGGCGCGGTTGTGGGCATTATCCAGGGTATCCTTCCGCCCGTCCTGCTTGCGGTCCTGTTCATGCTTCTGCCCATTTACCTGCGCACTCTCATCAAGCTTCAAGGCGAACCGCGTTTCAGCACGGTCGAGCGCAAGTTGTGGAACCGTTTCTGGCTCTTCCAGATCATCCATGGCTTCCTCATCATTGCGATTGCCAGTGGCCTCACGAAGTCGCTCAACAACATCGGCAAGGAGGCTGCTCAGATCCCGACCAAGCTCGCGACGAACCTCCCAGGCTCTGCGATCTTTTGTTCGTGACACTCTTTCCTGATCGTCGTGTCTTGCTGATCATTCATCCAGTCTTGACGTTCATCCTTACCGTTACGCTCGGCAGCGCGACCAAGACGTTCTCGCGCGCCGTCCCGTTTCTCATGACCAAGTTCGCCTTCATCCTTCGCGGCAATGCGCCTCGCAAAGCGTTCAAGTACGACTTTGGAATGAGCGCCATTGCGCTGTCCACTGCGTGGCCGCCGATTGCGCTGCTTGCGGTCATCGCCCTCGTGTACACCGTCGTCCAACCGGTCATCGTCGGCTTCGCATGCGTTGGCTTCATCCTGTACGTCCTCTCCTGAAACTGCATTCTGCATCATACTGACGAGATGATTCAGGCTCTACCTCACGTACAAGTACATGCTTACGTGGGTGTGCGAGCAGCCGGTCCACCTTGAGACCAACGGATTCTACTACCCGTATGCTCTTGGTGCTATCTTTGCTGCGCTGTACGTCGAGGAGATTTTCCTCGCCGCGCTATTCTTCCTCCGCAAGACGACGGTCGGATATATCTTCGGCGCCATCATGGTATGTGTTTTCCTTCCACCCACTCGCGTGCAAGAGCTGACCTATTCGCGTAGATCGTTGTCGGTGTCCTCACTGTTGGTTTCCAAATCTGGATCGACCGCCGTACGTGGAAGGCTGCGACATACCTCGGCACTGCGTCGAAGATTCTTGGCGGCGAGAGCACCGAGAACCTCAACCCGCCTCCGCCGCGCCCGTTGTCCGTCGACGCTGGTGAGCAAGCCTTCGACCACCCCGCGACGTGGCGCGACGGGCCTGTCATCTGGATCGTGGATGACGTCCTGGGCATCGGCCGCTCTGAGGCAGCGCGCATCAACGGCTATGGCATCGCCACGAGCACAGAGGGCGCGCGGATGGGCGAGGATGGGAAGACCATAATCGAGCGCGGTCCGCCTGATCAGGTAAGCCACACGCACCACCTGTCTATACCGCTGGTCTGACATGCCTCTGCAGCCGTGGTACGACGAGAAGGCACATGCGCCTCTGACCACGACCGACGTGCGCACGCAGACCATGTGAAAAGGACAGTCTAGAACTACCGATGCAGACATTCATGGACTGCCCCGCCACTCTTTCCTGATGCCTGTACGATGATGACGACGTATAATGACCCGCACATGTATGATAGTAGCCCTCAGACGCTTGGGTCTGTAATTGCACATTGATTTGTACACATTATTGTTCGATGTTGATAAGCAGAGTAAACAAACAGCGCGAGTACACCGAGTAGAAAGAGTTGTGCTAGCGGGTCTGGTCGGTCATGATGGTACGGTACGAGAAGGCGTCCGCATAGTCCACCAGCCGCCGTACGCGTCCGAACCAACACCCTCTGCATCACGATAGTCGTTACTTGTCTGCTCTGACTCGTCACAGTCGTCCGCATAGCAGTTGAGTCCGATATCGCTGAACTGAACAAGACCAGAGAGGCGCCGGAGACGTTCGCTGGCAGCGTCCGCATCGAATGCCCGCCCGTTTGGAGACGTGGGGCCGGATTTCAGGATGAGTGACGAGGGAGGCGTGCCAGGGTAGTATGCGAACGAGCGGATGGAGGTTGCAGACGACATCGAAAGACTTGGAAGGGCAGCCTGCGGAAGAAAGCGTCAAGTATCTGGCTACGATGGGCCTATTCCGCGGACGCACGGTGGAGAAGCTGAAACCCAGAGCCGTACCCCTTTCTATGATACTCTGACGCGGGGAGGTAGGGTTGACGAGCGCTGCTGGACTAGTTGACGACCTGACGACGCGCATGGGGCCAGGCTTGGACGTCGCTGAAGCTGGCTGAAGACAGTACAGTCAGCTACGAAATACAATCATCCGTTCATGCGTACCTGTTGCTCTCCAGAAGCCGTGGAGCGTTCACCGGCTGCCAGCTGGTCGCAGGTGTCTCCCCGCGGTGGTTCAGACCGAGCTCGAGGTGTGATACTGCCAGAACGTCGCGCGGCGACGCCGTTGGTGTGGATAGGGGCCCCGCCGTCGCCGCCGTCGCCTCCATAGTACAGAGCGCGGGGCGTTCGATGGTCGGCCTCGTCGTCTGAGTCGACGCGCGCGAATAGCGCGTCTACGCTTTCATTTTGAGTTTTATGGCGTTCTGGGGCCCAGGTCGTCGTCCTGAGCAGTCTTCGAGCGTGGCGCAGCGCGTCGACGCGTCCCGGGCGAAGGTCCCGACCGCGCGCATGGTGGTAAGAGACAAGAGCCGTTGCTGGCTGCGCGGGCGTCAATCGCGGCGATGGGCGCTTCATCGCGTTGCCTTTTCGAGACGGCGTGAGAAGAAGCAAGGAAACCGCCGGGGTTTCCCGCGCGCCTCTTTTCTTCCTTCCCCTCCTAAGGAGGATTCGTATCTTCAGTGGAAGCTACAGCACCCTCATAGATTTTCCGCACTGAACTCTGCCTATCATGGTCTGAGCACGGGTCCACCTGCATCGGGTCCGACATCGTAAACACGCGTGCTATGGATGCGCGCGGAGGACAGAGCTGCGCCATTATTAGTCTCCAGCGTCCCAGACTGTTTGGGCTCTTATCTTAACGGAAGCTCCCTGTTGTCGACTTCGTGTGCCTCAGCGTCGTTTTCGGAACACTGCTCTCAGCTATGTCGTCGACGCATCACTCTCTTCTTCGTCGTGACACAGGCGTGCCCTATGACGCTTACGATCCCACCGGAGGGCAAACGACACCTGCTGGTGGACCATGGACGCCAGGTTATTCCGATGGCCAAGATGTCAACTCGGCGCACGCACAGATTGACGATGCTACTCCTCTTCGCGGTCCACCGTCGAATGTCTATCTACATCCTGCTTACCCACCGCGGAAATTCAAGTCTGTGTACGTACACACTCATTTTTCTGACCGCATCTTAGTTTTCATTCGCAACAGTATTGTCTTTCCCCGGGCGGACGAGACGTCAGGTATAGACATCAAGCAAGCCTGGAAGTCGGCCATGCCCTCGCTGGTCGAAGCTTATATTCAGTGGCGAACAGACATGGCTGCCACCAAGAGTGACCATGTCATGTATGAGGCACAAGACGACGTTATCTCAGCCTCTGCAGCAGCACCCGCGCCTTCCCAATGGGTCGTCGTTGACGTCGTCGCCGAGAAAGGTAGGAGTGCAAGATAGCCGATATTGACATCACTCTAATCGGATTCTTTGTGCAGAGTACATGTCTCAAGTCCACATTCCTGTGAAGGATGGAGACTCGGTACTCGTCGCGCTGGTGCGCGCCGGCGTCTTCCCATGCTATCCGTCCAACCCGAAGCTCGCCGTCTCCATCGACGTTCTCGACATGCTGTTTCGAATCAAGCGGCACGAATCGCGCGCGACAACACTCGCGTTTGCAGCTGTTTTATGTGATAGATATATGGTGGGTGTTCATTGCGCGTGCACTTTGGTTACGGAGCTGCAGATTGACCGTCCCGGTCGCAGCGGCGGACGTCGTTTGGCTTTTGGCTTCAAATTTGCGTGGCGGAGTCGGCGTTCTCCATGCTCATGCGTGAAGTGAAGCGTCAACTCGATGCGTCAGCGCGAGCGAGTAGACCTCCCCAGCCGGGGTTCCTGCGCCGTGTATGGGGATCAATTCGTAGGTCTGCAACCCCCGGCGGAGTTCGCGAAGCGTTGTAACACAAAGCACGACATCGGAAATGTGAGTATGAGAGACACTGCAACAATCCTTGCGACGCGGTCTGATTTATATACAGGAGCGGTCAATATGTGAGGGTGCATAACGTATGTGATCGTCGTCCAGCAACGTCCAGACTATGAGAATGGTAGATTCTTGGCACTGTCTCCTGGTCTTCGTTCAGCCCAATACGTCTACAGTCGGAAGGCCTAGAGCTTGTCGATTCTTCGTCGCGGCTGGAATGCCACGATATAAAATGAGGTGAGCAGGTTTGGAGTACCTGCAAAGGAATTCTCACATACCCTCTCGTGTAGCTTGGGATGTCGGCTCTGCACATGAGCCATGTTAGTTTGCACGAGATGCGCAAACACGTTATACGTACTGTGTATGAGCACTGCGAGCTTCTCCTCGAAGACCTTCAGGTCGCGGTCGTTGGCAGCCCAGCGCTCTCGGAGATCTTGTAAACCGGCCTTCGTCCGAATACCTGCCAATTGCGTTGCGATGACTCCTGCTCCCTCCCACCAACGGCGCAGCTCTTCGACGCACTCGACGCACTTCCGTTGATCATCTTCCAAAGTTGGCATTGAATCCTGCTGGCGGAACGGAACGCGACTTTCGACGTCTATCGCTCCCGTCGCTAACGGAAGAATGACTTGGTGACGAATTCGGCGCGCTGAGGAAGGGACATACTACAGCTAAGAAGTCCAGTTATTCTCGCTGCCGACATGGTAATGCGGCCAATCATCTGTGATGTCCACGAAATGAGTGCCACCGCAGCGTTCACAAGGTCCCGCGGTGATGACACGGGTTGCGTCCGCTGCGAGGAGGCTGCTTGTGGGTAAGTTGGACCATCCGGTACGCCGGCATGTTCCAGCAACTGCAAAGGATGAGTACTAGTCTACTGTTACACTGGCTGTCTCTTGCTCACAGCAGCCACATCTGCGTACACCTGGCGCAAATCCGCTTCGCATTTCCGAGCCGCGGTCTGCATCGTTTGCGTCTGCTCTTGGCTCTTTAAGATCTGGCGCTGGATTCGGTCCGGATGCGTCTTGTAATTGAGACTCTTCGCGAGTTCGTCGTCGATGTCGGTGCAGAGAGTCGTTATCAGCTGGGAAATTTGCTCGGCGAACAAGGTCATGCGGTCGACCCTTTCGAAGACACCGGCGTGGGAGTGTTCCAGCGTATCGAGCCGAAGATGAAGTTCATTTGGTGTTTGCGTTTGAATACCGGTCGCGCTGTTCCATGTGCGCATTGTGCGTGAGCCTGTTGCGACAGCCGCAAGAACGCGTGCGGCGTACTGGAGGTTTTTATCCATTCGTGTGCGAATGAAGTCTTGGCCTTGCTGGATGCGTTGCCCGACAGCGCTGAGCTGATCAGCAACGCCGATTTCAACACCTTTGGGACTGATCGCCGACATGGGGAGGGCGTTGCGTACTGGGTGCTGAGACACGCGGCTTCAGAGGCCATCTATTTATCATCCAACGAAGTACGCTCAGTGTCCGAGGCATGGGTGGCATGTGCACGGCAGACGGATCTCTTCCTACGTACGTTTGCCGTGTCTCGCATGAGAGGGAGTAAGCATCGCAATGCCGGGCACCCACCCTCTTGGGTGCGGCTTCCGCGACGTACCACGGCGTTCTCAGCGGCGGCGATCTCACTGGCAGTCACGCCACTGCTGTGGCAGGGTTGTCCTGTGGAACTACGAGCTCGCCCCTCTTGCGCCGATGTCCCATGACCATGTCCAAACTGCATGTTGTCGCGACCCTTTCAGTTGTCGATGTGTTCCGTTATTTGTGTTCATTCGGGACGAATCGAGCACTCGGAGAACATCGTGCAGCTGCTCCTTTTACGTATACCCTTCTGTAAAATTCCGTTTGCTCCTGAGCAACCTATTAGTGCTTTGGCATGCTTTGGCATGCTTCGGTGCTTTTGTGATCCCGCAGCGCTGAGGA
>KV426306.1:3112-53844 GCA_001632375.1 Exidia glandulosa HHB12029
ACGGAGAGAGAGAACGCGGAGATCGAGAAATACCTGAGGCTGTTTGCAGACGAGAGACAGGACGACTGGTCGGAGTGGCTTGCGATGGCTGAGTTCGCCATCAACAATCGCAAGTTGGATGCCACGGGGTACAGCCCCTTCTACCTGAACATGGGGCGCCACCCCCGCATGAACATCGCCCCCGAGAGAGCCCTCAGGAGCGAAACAGCGGCGCAATTCGCCAAGAGGATGCAGAGCTCGTGGGAGGACGCGCGAGCCGCCTTAGATCGCGCTGCGAAGATCATGAAGACGCAATACGACAAGCACCGCCGCCCCTCGCGCCAGTACAAGGTCGGCGAACAGGTCTGGCTCGAGTCGACGAACATACGCACGAACGTACCGTCCAAGAAGCTAGCTGCACGACGACACGGCCCCTTCGAAATTCTCGAGAAGATCGGGGCATCAGCGTACAAACTCAAGCTACCCGAGGCATGGAACATCCACGACGTCTTCAACGAGTCGTACCTCTCGAAATACGAGGAGCCATTCGCCACCCATCAGCGTAAGGAGCCACCCCCACCGCCGGAAATCATCGACGACAACATCGAGTACGAGATCGAGGCGGTCGTCGATTCGAAGAAGTACGGCAACAGTGTCCGATACCTCGTTCGCTGGAAGGGCTACGGGGCGGAATACGACGAATGGGTCCCCATCGAAAACCTCGAAAACGCTCGCGACGCCTTGGAGGAGTTTATTCGCAAGAACCCCAAGAAGCCGAACAACATACATCGATTCCCCAAGACCGCGACGAAGAAGGGACGCCGCCGTGCCGCCGCACGATCTCTCCAGATCCTACCCACACCGCCGCCACGACAGACGCTGCCAACGATTCAAGAAATACCCACTCCTCCTCCTTCCCCGCCGCCGGTCGGGCTTGCGCTTCCGCCGGCGGCCCAACGACAACCATGGCCTCGCTCCCTATTTCCCGAGAAGGGCTTCTTTCGCCGCCGTCACAACCTGACCACAGGAATCGACGAATCGATCCCGAACGACACCACAGTACGCAGGCTACTCATGCAAGATTGCCGAGAACGACACCAGAGGGCCCTCCAAGAGGCACGCAATGCAGGAGGAATCGCCAGGGGCGTTCGGGCGAAGGGTCGTTCCTAGAGGGGGGGTTATGTTACGGCACAAGAGCTCCCGCCCTGCACCGTATAGGGTTTATTCATCACTTCCCCTCCGCCACCACCGCCAGGCCACGCACGGAGGGCGATCACATGCAAGATCGCACGAGATGTCGAGAAGCCGAGATCGCCGGCCGGACGCGCGTCCTTGCTGCTTACGCCGTGGAGTTGAGTCATGCCGGCGGACGCGCGTGCGATCTCTGCCGGTCCGCACCGAGATCGCCTTGGGGTATATAGGGCACTGGTTCTTGTCACCCTTGTACTCTAGATTTGAGCTGGTCTATACTACCGTCTCGTACATCTCGCCCTTTTTCCTCTTGTCTCGAGCACACCTTACGGCGACACCTGCGGCGTCGTGACAGTATTATGTGGCGAAAGCCACGAGGTTATTCATGAGCTCGATGGTGGCGACTTGCTCTTCGTCTCCCGCGTTGCGCTTTTCCCACGTGGCTACGCTGGCATGACCAAGTTTCCGAAGTTCAAGTTCAACTCGAAGGACCAGGAGGCGAAGGAGTTTCTCGAGAGCCATGGTATGTGCCTACTGTTCGTCGCTCTTAGCACCACTCACAACCGCTCAGGAATCATGGACGCGCCTTACGTGACGCGTCTGTACGAGTTCAATCCCATGTGAACGTCTGGCCGTGAACCTGTGACGCCGCCACATAACAACCGACATCTCGCGCTTTCATGACATTGCTTTCGCTTCCTGGATGCTCTCGCTACTATCACTGTGTACTATCCCTGCGTATCGTCGTTCGAATTCACGTATCTGTCCCGGACACCTGGTCGTTCTTTGAATAAGAGATTCCTGTCTGCTGATCACAGTGGGATTGCGGAACACGTGACCCAGAGGGACATCGCAAAAAAACTCAGCCAGAGCGTCGGCACTGGCCGCTCACAACTTGTCCACTTCCGTATCACCCCATGGCCCAGGCTCAATCCTCCTCCCAGCCGCCTACCACGCAACGTACACAACCTCGCGCGCGGACGCGTCAGTACCCTGCGAACGCCTGGATCGTCTACGCCGCGCCACATCCGCTTCCTGACGACTGCAAGAATGGCATGTGGATGTCCGCGCCGTGGCGCATCGGCGGCCACGTCCTAACGTACGACCAAGTCGAGGATTGGGCGCGGCGGCTGGGTTCCAAGATCCCAGACGACAGAATGGCAGCTTGGTTCAAGGTCGACGCGTTTGCGCGTTGCAGTGGCAAGTTCCGTGTTATGCCGTCTTGCGATGGAAGCGAAGGAAGCGACAAGCTCTGGTATGGTGACATGATCCTAATCTCGCGCTTGGCCTCTTTTCCGCGAGGTTACATCGGCATGGCGGAATCCAAGGTGCCGCAGTTCGAGTTCAACGCGAACGACCAGGCTGCGAAAGATTTCCTCGAAAGCCAAGGTACGTGTCGAGGCTGCGTCCTTCCTTTCTCGATTAACAGCTGCACAGGCATCACCGATGCACCATATGTGACACGCCTTAGCCAGGTCAATCCCGCCCGTGGCTGAAGAGCATCGGAATCGCGCACTCGAACTCATTGCGCATGTTACGACCCCTCGCTATGACATTGCTTTCCGTCTCGGCTTTCATATCTGACGATTTTCTCGCTCATGTGTACGACATATCGTTTCAAATCATTCTCATCTTCATGTACTTCGGACGGTTGCGAAGAGTTCAAGATACAACTTACTGTACTCACCCAAATTGTTACCTCTTCTCGCGGCGTGTGACATGTCGGAGCGGTTACCGCAAGGTTGCCGTGACCGTGACACTGACCTTATATGCAAATGAGATGCGTGAGCTTCATTGCGTTCTATATATAAGCAGAGATACCGAGCACAATGGAGGAGTTACCAGGAACTGACTTGCGTTCGCTCTTATTGCCTGATCTGGATCCGAAGACTCCTCAGAGGAGTTTGAAGGACAATCGTCGATTTGAATCCTAAAACAAGAGCAGAGGGCCTTTCAGACGATGTAAAAAGCAGTCTACACCGCGAAGCGGTCCGAAAATTTCAGTCTATTGCTCCTGGACATGAGGTTTAAATGTTTCGCGACGTGACGACCACTTACCACGAGGGCAGTGTGACGCGCACGAAACGGTGTCCATTACCGCGCCGCGGACCCCCTGTGACGCGTGACGCGGTAATAAACCGGGTGAGTACAGTATTGCTTCCACTGCCGTCGCGCCTGCGTCGCGCTGGTGCCAAATGTTCCGGTCACTCTTATTCTGTATCAATATACGTATGGTCGTCAAATGGCATATCAAGCTTAAAACGTGTGTTTTGAGCTCTCCACGTGACCTCAGGACAGAGCCACGCAGGAGAAACTCCGAGTCAGCTTGTCCGGATTGAACCGAGAGCATCTCTTACACGCACTTACTAGTCGTCCTCATGACCGAGATCCAGCCTTCTACTCAGCCCCAGAAACCGCGCTCTCGGCTAGTCAGACTACCAGAGAATGCAGTGATCGTTTACCGCGCTCCAAAGCCGCTACCAAAGGATTGCGAGGACGGTGTCTGGACGCCCGCGCAATACCGAATCGGAGGTCACGTCCTGACCTTCGAGCAGGCCAAGGACTGGGTGCGTCGACTTGGTCTCCTGTCGCCCGAGAAAGCGACCAACGTCAACAACGGGACGGCGTGGCTCGCAATCGACGGTTTTGTGCGCAAAAGCAAGAAGTTCATCGTCGTGTTATGTGACGACCATTGCAAGACCAACGACCCACTGGACGACGGGGATCTACTCTTCGTCTCGCGCCTCGCGCTGTTTCCACAAGGCTACCTGGGCATGTCGAACTACCCGAGGTTCAAGCCTGACAGGAGGGACGTGGGCGCGAGGAAGTTTCTCGCGAGTCATGGTACGCTCCAGCGCTTTTTTGCCATTTACAAGCCTGATATTCACACAGGTCTTACTGGCCTGCCGTACGAGACGCGTCTGTATACTATCAATCCGTTGTGAGATGGACATGGTGCCGGCGCACGATTATGTCGAATATTGAAGGACCTATCGCTCTCGCTCTTGCGCCAAATGCTCTCCCTGCTCTATCTGTACTTTTATTGCGTTTAACTACCAAGTTCACGTACACGGACCTCGACATGAGCTCGTTTGCCGGCCTGAAGCAAGCACCAGACGGCCAACCGCTCGAATGTGTAGCAAATCCAGGCAAATTTCGACCTTGAATGAACGCATACGTCTCATTCAGTACCTTCAAGTCGGAGCCCATTCAACTGTGCACTGACAACCACTGCGCGGATATGCGCTTCCAGTGCTTGTGCAGGTTCCGATTGGAGAGATACGATATTGACCAGATATGCGCAAGTCAAGTATTTATTTGCTGTCGTCCTTGAGTTCGAGTCGACGGGTATAGCAGTGACGGCGCAGAAAGAGTACCAGAATGAGGCCGCGCAGGAGGTCAGAGAGCAGCAAAGCAGAGACGTAGAGCAAGGCTGCATGGTCACCAGGTCAAGACAAGACCTTCCAGCCAAGCGATGCGAGCGAAGGGTTAAGACGCGCCGTCGAGAAGAACCGGATGGGAGCTACCAGATGGCGGTTGAGAGACAAGTTGTTTCCGGCTCTCTTCCCGGACGTCGTGAGCGGGATGCACCTGTACAACGTGACGCTTCAGGCGCCGAGTGCGGCACCACAGGCGATTGTAGGCAACTTTTCTGGGGCGCGACACCAGGAAATCATTGTTTCCAGAGGGACCCGCCTCGAGCTGCTCAAGCCGGACGCGACGTCGGGCAAGCTCACCTCGGTCCTCACCCACGACGTCTTTGGCTCCATTCGCTCGCTCGTCGCGTTCAGGCTCACTGGCGGCACAAAAGGCGCGTCATAGTCAGATATTTCTTTCTGGGTATTGACGCGATGCGCGCAGACTACGCGATTGTCGGCTCCGACTCTGGCAGAATTGTCATCCTCGACTATGACCCCAAGACGAACGCGTTCGTTAAAGTGCACCAGGAGACGTACGGCAAGTCGGGCGCACGTCGCATCGTCGCGGGACAGTATCTCGCAGTCGACCCCAAAGGACGCGCCGTCATGATCGCCGCCATGGAAAAGTCAAAGCTCGTCTACATCCTCAACCGCGACGCAGCAACGAACCTCACCATCTCCTCGCCGCTCGAGGCCCACCGCAACCAATCTATTCTCTTCCATATCACCGGTGTCGACGTTGGCTTCGAGAACCCGCTGTTCGCGGCACTCGAGATCGACTACGGCGAGGCAGACCAAGATGCGACCGGCGAGGCTTTCCATGACGCGGAAAAGGTACGCAGGCGTGTGCTTACGCAAACTGCAAGGGACGTGCTGATATATCTCTGCAGATGCTCACGTTCTACGAGCTGGATCTTGGCCTGAACCACGTTGTTCGCAAATGGTCCGAGCCCACCGACCCTCGAGCCAACTTCCTCATGCAAGTGCCAGGTGGAACTTCCGCATCTGCTCCAGACAGGTTCGACGGACCTAGCGGCGTGCTCGTGTGCTGCGAAAACCATATCATTTACCGCCATATGGACCATCCGCAACACCGCGTCCCCATTCCGCGCCGTCGAGCTCCGTTGGACAGCGAGGAGCGAGGCATCATCATCGTCGCTGGTGTCATGCACAAGATGAAGGTGCGCGCGCCCTTGGCAACCAAGTGCTCGAAGCTGACGGCGGTTTGCAGGGCGCGTTCTTTTTCTTGCTGCAGTCCGAGGAAGGCGACCTGTACAAGGTCACGATAGATCACCAAGAAGATGAGGTTGTATCCTTGAAGATCAAGTACTTCGACACCGTTCCCGTTGCAAGCAGCCTCTGTATCCTCAAGTCCGGTTTCCTCTTTGTCGCTTCAGAGTTCGGTCCTCAGTGAGTGCAACTCCGTCAGAGCCCACAAAGTATCTGACCCATTTTCAAGCCATCTGTACCAGTTCCAGAAGCTCGGTGACGATGATGCAGAGACCGAGTTCAGCTCGTCCGCGTACCCGCAGCACGGTATGCGTGACCCGAACGAAGCCCTGCCCTCCGCGTACTTCCAGCCGCGTGGCCTCGAGAACCTTCTGCTCTGCGACACGCTCGACTCGATCAACCCTATCATCGACGCCAAGGTGCTCAACCTCATGCCCACCATCTCGGACACGCCGCAGTTCTACGTTGCCAGCGGTCGCGGCGCACGCAGCTCGTTCCGGCTTCTGCGCCACGGTCTCGAAGTAGAGGAGAACATCTCGTCAGACTTGCCTTCTGGTATTCCGAACGCTGTGTGGACGACGAAGATCCGCGCCGACGATCCGTTCGACACGTACATTGTCCTCTCGTTCGTGAACGGCACACTCGTGCTCACCATCGGCGAGACCATCGAGGAGTGCCAGGAGACAGGGTTCCTCTCTGCAGAACCGACACTTGGCGTACAGCAGATTGGTGACGACGCGCTGCTCCAGGTCTACCCGCATGGAATCCGCCATATTCTGGCCGACAAGCGGGTGAACGAGTGGAAGGTCCCGAAGGGCAAGACTATCGTCCAGGCCGCTACGAATCATCGGCAGGTCGTCGTCGCCCTCAATTCTGCGGAGCTGGTGTACTTCGAGCTAGACCTGGACGGACAGTTGAACGAGTATCAAGACCGCAAGGCTATGGGGAGCGTTGTGTTGGCATTGAGCATGGCAGAAGTCCCAGAAGGACGACAGCGTACGCCATATCTGGTACGCATTCGTTTTTCCACGATGAGCTTGCAGTCGTCTAATCTGTCTACAGGCGGTTGGTTGCGAGGACCAGACCGTTCGTATCATCTCGCTGGACCCGGACAACACGCTCGAGACCATCAGTCTGCAAGCTCTAACTGCGCCGCCATCTGCCATCTGCATCGTAGAGATGCTCGATGCGGCAGTCAACAAGACGTCGGAGACGTTGTTCGTGAACATCGGCTTGACGAATGGTCTTTTCCTTCGTACCGTACTGGATCCCGTAACAGGCGAGCTGACTGATACGCGGACCCGGTACGTTTCCAATACGCCAGATGCGAGACTCTTTTTGACTTTCTCTCTCCCAGCTTCCTTGGCACGCGGCCTGTTCGTCTCAATCGTGTCTCTGTTGCCGGCAAATCGGCACTCCTGGCGCTGTCCTCGCGCATGTGGCTGAACTACGCCCACCAAGACTCCCTTCACCTCACGCCACTCATCTTCGACCCGTTGGACTATGTCAGCGGGTTCAGCGCCGACCTTTGTCCCGACGGTTTCATCGGACTGAAGGGAAGCACCATCAAGTACGTCCATTACCTGCTTTCCAAAGCGAAACTACTTTAACCCGTACATCGCCGTAGAATCTTCCAAATTCCTAAGATTGGCCAGCGGTTGAAGCACGAAGTTCTGCCCCTCACGTATACTCCGCGCAAGATGGTCGTGCACCCGATGAACGGCTTGTTCTATGTCGCGGAAGCGGATCATCGCGTGTACGGTGCGGACGTCGTGCAGGACGCGTTAGCGCAGCCGGACCTGAAGAAGTACGACCGCGACGTTCTGGAGCTCCCGGCGGAGGTGTTTGGTCACCCGCGCGCACCAGCAGGCACCTGGGCCTCCTGCGTCAGAATATTAGATCCTGTCGAGGCGCGTTCGCGAGTTTCAGAGGCACCATAAAGCGCTGACTTGCTCCTCAGCTTACGACAGTCTATCGGTTGGACTTGGACAACAACGAGGCGGCGTTCTCGATTGCGCTCGTGCCTTTCACGACGCGGGATAACGAGCTGATGCTTGTGGTCGGTACGGCGAAGGACACATTCCTCGCACCTCGGAGCTGTACGAGCGGGTACTTGCGCACGTACCGTTTGTTGGACAACGGGCGAAACTTGGAACTTCTGCACAAGGTATGTCCCATGCCTAGCGCCCATGATCGCATTCTCAACGTTGTTGCAGACGGAGACCGAGGACGTGCCACAATGTCTGATGGCATTCCAGGGCAAGCTTGTGGCGGGCATTGGCAATGCCCTCCGAATATACGATATGGGCAAGAAGAAGCTGTTGCGTAAGGCTGAGAACAAGGTTCGTACGCATGGCTATATCAGAGCACAACCTGACGACGAGTGCATAGCTCTTTACCACGGCCGTCACGTCGCTATCGACGCAAGGCTCACGCATCATCGCCGGCGACGCACAACAATCGATATTATACTGCGTCTACAAAGCGGCAGAGAACAGACTGCTGGTTTTCGCAGACGACACGCAGCCGCGGTGGACGACGTGCCAGGTCATGCTTGACTACAACACCGTCGCCGCCGCAGACAAGTTCGGCAACGTCTTCGTCAACCGCTTGTCAGAGAGCGTGAGCAGCCTTGTCGACGACGATCCGACTGGCGCCGGACTCCTGCACGAGAAGGGCCAGTTCATGGGCGCGCCGCACAAGACGTCCATGCTCTGTCACTTCCACGTCGGCGACATCATCACTTCCCTGCACCGGACACCGCTCGTGCCCGGTGGTCGCGACGTGATCATCTATTTCGGCCTGCACGGAACGATCGGGATGCTTGTACCGTTCGTGTCGAAGGAGGACGTGGATTTCTTCAACACGCTCGAGCAGCACATGCGCTCGGAAAACCTCAGTCTCGTCGGGCGCGACATCCTGTCCTGGAGAGGATACTACGTCCCTGTCAAGGCCGTCGTCGACGGAGACCTGTGCGAGTACTTCGCCAAGCTCCCTCCGGGACGGCAAGGGAGCGTTGCGGGCGAGTTGGACCGCACTGTAGGCGAGGTGTTGAAAAAGCTCGAGATGATTAGAGTCAACGCATCTGGCTTCTAGTCTAGTTGATCGCTTGTGTCGTGCTCAGAGATGTATAATCAAAAATCTGTATCGTACAGTAGATAGGATGTTCCGGAAACTGCGAGAATGGTTTCTTGAACGAGGAATATTTTGAAGCTCCGGCTAAGCGCGACTCTTCTCGCGTTACTCTTCCCGAGACTCTCACCATGGCCTCGCATTTGGCCAACATCTTCGGAACTGGTACGTCTGCCTGCTGCGAGCTTGCTTTGCACTTCGCTGACCGTGTTATAGAGCAGGATCGTGTGAACTGCTCGTTCTATTACAAAGTGAGTTGAGCTCGCTGCGTTCCACGGTTCGGACCATGCTGACTTGCGCAGATTGGAGCATGCAGACACGGCGACCGCTGCTCGCGCAAGCACATCAAGCCTCCGTTCTCGCAGACCATCCTTCTCCCAAATGTCTACCATAACCCGGCGCACGATCCAGGCTGCAAGATGAACGAGGCTGAACTCCAGCAGGGCTTCGATGCCATCTACGAGGATCTCTACATGTGCGTCACGCGACCTCTAGGCTCTAGTTATACTGACCTTGGACGGTTATAGCGAGCTCTGCAAGTTTGGGCACCTGCTTGAGTTGCACGTATGTGACAATGTCGGCGATCACCTCATAGGGAACGTCTACGCTCGTTACGAGTGGGAGGCGGAGGCTCAGGCCGCAGTCGACAACCTCAACACCCGGTGGTATGCTGGTGCGTAATCGAGCTTCCTTATTTCGCAGTGTTGCTGATAGTCGTTCTGCAGGCCGCCCGTTGTACGCTGAACTTTCGCCAGTGACAGACTTTCGCGAGGCGTGCTGCAGACAGAACGAAAACGGCGAGTGCAACCGCGGCGGGTTCTGCAACTTCATGCACTTGCGCCTCGCGAGCAAGGAGCTCGTGTCGTCGCTTCGCGCAAGCCAGCGTCTGGAGCGCCGACTGAACCCCGCTGCGCAGGAAGGCGGTGGCGGCGGCTGGGAGCCTGGCAAGAGGAACGGTCGCGAAAGAAGTGCCAGTCCCAAGGCCCGCAAGCCGGAACGCGACTGGGAACGTCGCGCGTGATGTTGGTGAAGTCCATCGTGTAAAATAACCATCTACAACCCGCAGACATCTAGCTTTCTCCGGTGTTCGGTGCTTCACTTCTCCATCGCAGTCTGTACATATTCTGCTAAACTTGCGACAGTCAAGGTAGTCCGGCTGAGCCTTCTCATGATTCTTTCTTGCGATATACGAAAAGAGAGCTTAAACCATGGCATTTGGCATGCAAGCATGAACGAATCAATAACATGACACAAGTGTGCCTTTTATGAACCACGTCCACCAGAGAGTACCTAAACGTTCCTCCTCTTTACATGCTGACGACGGTCCAGACGCGGACAGTGCTGTCCGAGAAACCGCCAAAGAGCGTCTGGCCGTCGGCGGACCAGGCGAGGGAGATGCACTCCGGTACCCGCGCCGCCTCCGTCGTCTCCGGGGTGAGCTCCGCAACGACCTGCTTGCTCTCGAGATCGAAGATCTTGATGCAGCTCGCCGTCGCTGCGCAGAGCCAGTAGCGGTTGGGCGAGAAGACGAGCGCGTTGACGATGTCGCCGGCCTCGAGGGAGTACAGGTGCTTGCCCTCGTTGAGGTCCCAGAGCATGGTGATGCCGTCCTTGCCGCCGGAGGCCGCGAGCGAGCCATCGGGCGAGACGGAGATGGTGTTGATGTAACCGGTGTGGCCGTAATGGTTGGTGCGCAGCTTGCACTTGGAGAGCTCCCACACCTGTAGGTAGAGTCAGTATAGAAGTAAAAAAGAACGAAGAGCGAAGGAGTGCATCAGAGATCTTGGTGGAAAAATAGTCTCATTGGGACGAGCCCTCTGAAGTAGCAAATATTGAAAAGATAACATCACTTGGAAGATGAGGGTGGTGGTGAACAGAATGGAGCACTCGCCTTAACGACCTTGTCCCAGCCGCAGGAGACAATCACCGGGTTCAGCGAGTTCGGGCTGAAGCGCACGCAGGACACCCTGTAAACGCGGGAATGCTCAGCAACGTGTCCACAGCGAGCGGGTGCACGCGTACCACTCGGTGTGGCCCTCCTCCTGGATGTTGAACTTGCACTCGCCGAGGGTGTTCCAGAGCTTGATCGTCCTGTCGCGCGAGCCGGAGACGATCTGACGGTTGTCGGCCGAGAACGAGACGGAGAGAACGTCCGCAGTGTGACCAATGAAGGTGCGCGTGGTGAGGCCGGTGTTGAGGTCCCAGAGACGGAGGGTGTGGTCCCAGGAGGAGGAGAGCGCGAACTGGCCGTCGGACGAGATGACAATGTCCGAGACGAAGTGGTTGTGGCCGTGGAGGATCTTTTTCGGGTAGCCGTACGACGACTCGCTCGACTCGCCGCGCGTGAGCTCCCAGACGATGATGGTCTTGTCTGCGGCGCGCGTGAGTTACGGTAGCGCGTCGACGGGGACCTCCATACCGCGCGACGCGGTGAGGAGCAGGTCCGGGTTCTCGGACGACGTCGCAATGGCCGTGATCCAGCCCTTGTGGCCTTCGAGCGTGCCCACAAAACGGAGAGCCTCAGACATTGTCGTTAACGGGAGTGGTGAGCAAGCGTGCGGGCCCGAATGTGGATGGAAGAAACCGTGATGACGGCTCGTATTATGGTTGCTTCCGGACTGTACATCGAGATTGATGCCGTTCGTCACCCACCGTTTAAGCCTTTGCTATGCATAGCAGCGTGTCTTACAATACTGACAGCCAAGGTCCTGCGTGAACGTCTAGATTTGACCGGGTCGTTTCCTCTCACGACTAACAGCTCACTCATTGCGAACGACGGTCATGCAGACTCGGATTTATTCGGTACAGCTCTTGGAGCGAGGTTATCACAAAAAGGACAGAGGTAGCGTCCGTAACATAACGAAACGATCAACACGGGCCATACTTTGCAGCAGCGACCTGGCCAGCAACACCACTCGTCGAACTCTCGGGCGAGAAGATCGAGCCGCCCTGCGAGGGAGCATACCAGACATTTCCAATATCGCCATTTGCGTTCGTGCCGTAGTGGATGATCGCGCTGCTTTGCGCGCCTGGAAGCAGACGAGGTCAGTCACCTGTGCGCGTGATGGTCTAAGACCGGCGACGCACCGATGAACGACTTGAAGCGGGCGGCGCGGTCAGCTGATGCTCTGTCGAGGTAGAACTGAAGGTGCTTCATCCAGATGCCCTTGAAGATTTGCTGCGAACGAAAATCTGGTCAGATGCTGTCATGCGGACTGGGTGGAAGCTTGAGTTCTTACCTGGTCATGGTTGCAGCCGCTGCTCTTAGCATCGTCACAGCCCTCCTTGAGAATGCCGTTAACCGTAAGGCGAGAAATGGTCGCGTTCAGGGTAATCTCAGCCTGGTCGAGCAGGCTCGTATCTGTGCTGCCACGCGCAGCGAAGAGAGCGCCGAGGCCAGATGCAATGACACCCTGGTTGTACGTCCACGTCGTCTGCATGCCCAGAAACGCGGTGAGCAATGGTCTGAATAATATTTGCAAAGCGTTCGTACCTGGCCATTGTTCTTACAGTCGCTGGTCAGACCGTCGTTCCACAGCCCATCAGAGTTGCGCATGCCCGAAGCACTAACTATTACGGAAATCCTTCAGTGTTGTTACAGCAGGAAGGAGAAAGAAGTACGCACGCCATGCCCATTCCTTGTTCGCGTTGTCGAGGAACACTTGCTCTCTGAACCTGATGTAGCCTTCTGCGGAAACGTAGAGGAACAACTGGTTCGTGATAGCGTTCTTGTACGTGTGCGCCTTGCTCCACCACACTACGCAACTTGGTCAGTACAAGAGCACTACCAAGGACCGGTTTAGACGCACTTCCACCACCGCAGACGCTTGTGTCCCATTCCTGCGCGATGATGTTGTAGATCGTGCGCGCAGCATTCTACGCAGACCGTGAGGAATCGTACATTGCTGCAGTCGCGGGTACTTACGACGTACGGGGAGCCGTCCTTGCCACGAGCGTACTTGTAGTCTGCCATCTGAAGCGGTACGGTGAGCTCAATAGGAGTACCTGATTCCCACAAGAGCACTGACCTTCCAAAGCGAGAGGATGATCCACTGCGCATCATCATTGCTACCAGCCAAGACTCCGTTCCAGTCTGTGGCGCTTCCTGCGAGCGCCTTACGACCAATGAAGCTCGTCTCAGCAAGGGTCGACCAGGCGTCGTTATTGGCGCCCAGCATCAGGTTGTGCAGGTCCTCGAACGCGTTCTGCGAATTCATCAGTACTGGCTCTCTGCGATTACCGAGCCAAGGCGTACCGCGTCCGTCCACAGCGAGCCATCCTGATACTGGCCGGTGCCGTTCTTGTTGAAGTAGTGGCTCTGCAGCGAGTTCGCTCTGTCCTAAACGACACAGACGCCAGATGACTGTCAGACCAGCGGCGTGGGAGTGGTTCGAACGAATGAATGCACGAACGATAGCAATCTGCAGCGTCGCTGCACACTGTGCGCGCTTCTCGATGACGTGAGGAGCAGCGAGGGCGGAAAGCGCGAGCGTGAGAGCAACGACGGAACGCATGGCGAGCAGTACTGGTGGTCCACGACGGAGCGCAACGCGCGCCACAGAGGCGGCTTTATATAACTAGGCATTGCACGCACAAGCGCGCGGAAGTCGTGATGACATCTCCTTGTGACCTTTATGCGCAGTGAATCTCTGATTCTGAGGGTTCCACTTGGACGGCGACCACATGGAGGCTGGCCTGCGTGACTAGCAGCGAAGCTTTACTGCACGTGCGACAAACAGAGTGACGAGGGCTAGACATAGACCATGTATAGCCCAGTGCAGTGCGACACGGCCCAGAGGACGCCCGTCGAGCTGCGTACAGTCGCCGTTGAACACAGTCGTCGCGGGGCCGACCAGATGCTTGGGCAAATGACGGGCGCAACATGCGTTGGCAGAGATCCAACTCCGGTCCCGCGTGACGCACAAGATTACGAACGACCAAACGGTTACGGGCCGAGATAGGGGTGAGCGGAGAAGCCATAATCGGAGTTCCACCAGAACAATGTTTCTTCATGAACGGTTTGGAATGCTGTATTTGTGGGCACCGGATGCTTGAAACTGCCTAATCGTACACGACGAACCACTGGAGAAGGATGATCAGGGAAAGAATGTCTGTCTGACGATGTACATGAACACAGTTGAAACGGGAACAAGAATGGGTTGGACCAAGATATGCGAGTATGAGTTGAAGCAGGCTAAGAGGAAAGGAGCGACGCTGAATACTAAACCAAGTCCCTGTAGTGTATAAAAATGCGAAGAAAGAAAAGAGAGAAAGTGAATCGACGAAATCATGTCCGCGCCTGCGCAGCCACGAACGCCCCGCGCACCAGCTCGGTCCAGCGTGCCGCAACGTGCGCATCTGCAGCTACAATGACATAGCTCCGACTTGCCTAGGCACATAATGCGCATCGTCAGCGGGAGAGCTAGCAGACAGATCGAGGCAAACAACGCACCGTCCGCACCGTGAATGACTTGTCGCCCGGCGTCCCATCCACACCAAGAACAGTTGCAGCAGGGCTTTCCTCGCCGCCCGTTTCAGCTTCACCACCGGCAAATGCGAGTACGGCCTCCGTCCGCCACCCTTTACGCGACGCATGGAGTGCAACAAGCCTCGCTCCGGCAGACGGCGACGACGTCAAGCACAGTGTCACAGATCGATCCTTGCGCACAAGGCCGCCGAGTACATCCCGCCGTATGTGCACACGCGTCGCATGTGCAACAATTTCGCCTGGCCCTAACAGCCTATAAACAACCGCTTCAGCTCAACTAGTCCATAGAGATGAACATGAACACGCACCGGGCGAGCTGGTCAGGTGGGATGGCCCCGTGTGCACTATGCGCACTGGTGTGGTAGGGACTCCCATGGTCCAGCGACGACGCCGTCCCATCGCTCGAATGCGACGTCGACCCACTGCGTGCCGGCTTCTTCAAGTGCATCATCCCGTGCTCGGGCTCGAAGTCCTTCATCTTCACGAGCTCCATCCGTTGCGCGGCCTCCGCAACAGCCGCATCGTGCCGCTCGCTCTCGTCCTGCTTCTTCCACAATGACGACGAACTGCGCGTGCGCTGCACCGGGGGCGTCGAATCCTCCTCGTCACTCACAATCGCGCTCTCGCCTTCCTCCGCTTGCGGTGTCCGCGACCATCCGCCGTCAAACTCGTCCCACTCGCCTCTCCCGTCGTCTTCTGGCACAGGATCCTTCTTGATCATTCCCGCTTCAATGGACGGAGCGGGCACCGACCAAAGTTCCGCCCAGTTTACGGGGTCCAGCCCTTGACGCGCGGCCGAGAAGAATGCATGCGCCTTCAGCTCGTCCGCGCTGGACTTCGGTGCGGCGCCTATGCGTTCTGCGGGGTCGAGCGGCTAAACAAAGACAGGGCGTCAGTGCGAGCGTCAACGTCAATGCGGATTCTAGTGTGGATCGGCAAGTGAGCGGGGAACTGCACTGGGCGGCTGCGGCTGCAGAGACGGAGTGGTGGGGTCTGGGGGTGTGGCGTATGGCAGTGTGCTGTATGACAGGGGAGAATGGACTGAGGATAAAGAACGTACGAGGAGTCGCTCGATGAGATCCCGCGCAGAGGCATCGAACCAGTCGGGGAACGGTGTGTGCTCGCCACGTTTGATCTTTTGGAACGTGAGGAACTCGGTGATTGCGTGGAAGAGGAATTGGCCAGTGAGCAGTTGAAACAGGATGCACCCTACAGCGTACAGATCCGAGCTCTTGCACGCATACTTGTACTGGTCAAGCAAAAGCTCAGGCGACACGTACTGCGGCGAGCCGACGAACGAATGCGACGTTTCGCGATCCTCGACGAACGCGCCGTCCTGTCCCCGCCGCAGGAGCTTCGCAGAGCCAAAATCGGCAAGCTTGATGCGCCATGCGGAGTCGAGGAGCACGTTTTCCGGCTTCAAGTCGCGGTGTATGACGCCACGCTCGTGCATCCAGGTAACCGTGTCGACAAGCTGCGCGGTGTAGTACTGTGCACATGTAAGCGATAGCGAGCCGAGCCTCCGCACGAGGGTTTGCAGATTGCCGTTGGGCTCAAGGGATGTGACAAAGTCTGTGAAAAAGTGAGCGCAGCCCAAGAAGTGCAATGCATTGCGTACACAGGGATGATGTATCCTGGAAAGTCCAGAAGAGCTGGATGATTCCCGGATGACCGCCGTTGGTGAGGAGAGCGAGCGCGTCGCGCTCCGACGTAGCGTACTTGACCTTGTCTTTCTTGATGAGATGCATCTTCGAGATGACCTTGATCGCGTACGCCTTGCCGGTCGCCTTATGCGTGGCCGAGACGACCTAGCGCAGTGGTGTCAGAGCATACACAGCCGAAGACGGCGAGCTGCACAGACCTCAGAGTACGAGCCCTCGCCTAGCGTGTCTCCAAGCTCGAAGTCGGCCTTAGTAAGCAACTGCCGGGGCGGTGCGCCACGCGGGCGAGGCGTGGGTGGACCGTTGTCTGCAGGCCGCGAGCCCCCGGTCGGGAGCACGATACGCGGCTTGGGGCGCACCGCAGCAATGGCGGCCGCAGCTTCAAGGGGGTCCTTGCGCGGCGGCTCTATGCTGTGGTCTCGGGAGCCCTTGCGTATCCGCGGCGGCGAGAATGCGCGGTGTGGGCGCTCCCGCGTCGGCGTCGCGAGCACATTGACCGACGAGCTCGACGAGCTGGACGACGAGGACGATATAACGCTCGCGTTGCGCGAGAGCTGCGCGAGCGTCGTCGGCGACGCGGTGGACGTTGGCGAGGCCGAGCGCGCGGTAAGAATCATGCAAGAGTCAAGAGAGTCGCGTCCAGTTGAACTCCGGCTTACGACTTCTGGCTTTCTCCATGCACCGGGCAGTTTCCCGACAGCTCGTTAGTCAGAAACTTCTTCAGACTATCCGTCTTGCTCAATGTTAGCTTAGTTGCAGCCCCTACGGCGCTATGCCAGCACTGAAGCGTCGCCAAAGAGCGGCGGCGGTCTCAGCACGCCTCTGCTAATTGCGGGCCTCCTCGGCGCCGGCGGCGCAGGCTACTACGCGTATTCGAGCATGAACCCAGCAGCTGTGGCTAAAGTCCCGCTCAAGAGCGCGCTGGACAAGGACAACTTCGTGGAGTTCCCGCTCAAGAAAGTCATTCCCTACAACCACAACACCTCGACATTCATCTTCGAATTACCCGCTGGCACCGCGTCTCTGCTCCCCGTCGCGTCCTGCGTTATCATCAAGTCGGATGACTTGAAGGACGCCAAGACTGACAAACCCGTCATTCGCCCATACACACCGGTATCGCCCAGCGAGACTCCCGGCGAGCTCGCATTTCTCATCAAGAAGTACGACAACGGCAACGCTAGCAAGTTCATCCACGACATGAAGCCAGGCGACAAGCTCGCTATCAAAGGACCCATCCCGAAGTTCCCGTACAAGGGTGTGTCCAGCCTGCTCTGTGCATTCGCTCCCGCGCGGCTGCTTACACATTCACGCGTTTAGTCAACGAGTTCGACGAAGTCGCGCTCATTGGAGGCGGCTCCGGCATAACCCCGCTCTACCAGATCCTGGAATACGCTCTGGCAGGTACGTGTACTCGTCGGCGCGCTCAACCTGATTATTGACGCGTTGCGGCTCGCTCCAGACAAGTCGAACAAGACCAAATTCAAGCTTCTCTTCGCCAACGTCACCGAGCAGGACATTCTCCTCCGCGAAACTTTCGATGGCTGGAAGAAGCAGTACCCGGACAAGTTCGATGTCGTCTATGTGCTTGACAAGCCACCGAAGGGCTGGTCTGGCCCGTCTGGATTCATCACGAAGGACCTGCTGAAGATGCACCTTGCGCCACCGAGCCTCAACGAGAAGGTCAAAGTCTTCATCTGTGGACCACCTCCACAAGTAGCCAGCATTGCGGGAAAGAAGGACGGCATGAAGCAAGGTGCACTTGGCGGTCAGCTGAAGGATCTTGGTTATACCGAGGAGCAGGTGGGCTGGATGGAATACTCGGTAGCGCCGTTTTCTGACGATGTGACAGGTGTACAAGTTCTAGACGATGTACCATTGGATCTAAAGCAAATACATACTCCATTCTCTTCTCTTGTCTGCACGACCGTATAGTCGACTGTCCACATTCTAAAGTGTCAAGGCTGTTGTACAACCACCTTGCCGCCATTCCAGTGGCAGGCCGTGAGCTTCCCATACCTGCCTGTCGCTGCGTGCAATCAGAATTTTGTCTTCAGGGTGCTATACAGCGGAGTTGTCGATCTGTGTGAGCTTCGGCCGACGCGTCGAGTCACTGCTCGCTGCTCTGACAACGATGCTCAAGGTCGCGCAACTCGCGCGGCGCACGGCGCCCAGCTTACTTTCGTCTTCCCGCCGTGGGTTCACGCGCTCTACAGCGCTGCGCGCGCCCGCCGCACATGAGCACGACTCGACGTCGGCCATTGACTACAAGTTCTCACACCGCTCGCGCCCTCCACCGCTCCCGCAGTCGACCCCGCGCAACATCAGCGCAGAGGAGGCCGTCACCAACATCCTCTACAATACGCCTCTGCCCTCGCTCGAGCCGTTCAAAAAGCGCGTTATACCGCAGTTCACGCGCATTTCTGCTAATTCGTGACATCTTCCAGGCACGTTCTCAACTGTCTGGTGCAGAATGAGCCTGGTGTCCTCTCGCGCGTGTCTGGTATTCTGGCTGGCCGCGGGTTCAACATAGACTCGCTCGTCGTATGCCGCACCGAGATTCGCGACCTCAGTCGGATGAGCATCGTCATTACCGGCCAGGACGGTGTTGTCGAGCAGGCACGTCGTCAGCTTGAAGACCTTGTAAGTGCAGTTCATGTGCCTTGCACTCGCGCCGCCTTATATCCTAAGCGAACGATGTTGACACCCTGGAATCGTGATTAGGTGCCTGTATGGGCGGTCCTCGACTATACCGACACGCCTATGATCTCGCGCGAGCTTCTTCTGGTCAAAGTTTCTATCCTTGGGCCTGAGTACCTGGAGGACCAGCTCATCGGCGGGCCGTCCCACGAGCCGTGGCGCCAAAGCCAAGACGCCACTGCAGACGCGGAGGTCGAGCTCGCCGAGTCATTCGAACACGGCGGCGAGCCCACGCAGCCCTTCCCTGCGCCGCTCACGCCCGCCGAGGCGTTGCGTCTGAAGAACGGTAATATAGCCGCGATCGCGACATTGGCCAACCAGTTCAGCGCAAAGATTGTGGACGTGAGCGAGCACAGCGTAATCGTGGAGATGGCGGGCAAGACGAAGCGTGTGGAGGCCTTCCTGAAGCTTGTCCGACCCTTCGGCATCCTGGAGAGTGCACGCACCGGTTAGTCCTCCGCTTCGCCAGTCGCGTGACCTCAAGGGAGTCTGTTGCTAACGCACTATCCTCTCCCCGGCACATAGGCGTCATGGCGATGCCCCGTACTCCTATTCGCGACACGGAGGAGGACGAAGTTGAGGCGGAGACTGGCCCCGTGGACCTGTCGCTCCTCCCGCCAGGCTAAGCTCCTGGCGTGCGCACACAGCGTTTGGATTTAGCTGCAGGTCACGTTGTTGAGGGTCATCGTTCTGGATTGGTCGGGCTGAACAAGTAGAGTAGTAGGCGGTGCTGGCGCTTTAATCGATGCAGAACACGCGCCGTTTCGCTGTGCAAGGGTCCGGTCCGTAGCACCGTACGCGTGCTCATGAAAATTCTCGTGACGACACAGATTCAGGGAAGCGATCCCGCGAAGGTGGACTGACTCCAAGCCGACGACAACAACCTGCCTCGAGGCGGGTGCCACGACCCCGGCATTCTACACCCTGCACCGCAATTCCCGGCGCGCCTCAAGTTTATTGGCCACGATCTCGCCTGAGCCACACCACGTTGCGCACTCGTGGCCGGGGAATTACAGCATGCCAGCGTCTTTGACGAGCGCCGCTCGCTGCTGCCACCGGTTCATCGGACCGGCCTGTTGTCGGGGGCGCGCGGTACCATCCAACCCTGCAGATGGATGGCTGCGGGTCATGCTGGTCCAAGTTCATAGATGGCGGTGGTCGACCGACATCGATGCCATATCTGGCGGTCAGCTGCGCAGGGCGAGTTGATCTGTATCATGTCGTAGTAAGGGAGGAACAAGAGAAGGGACACTGGATTTTCGGGGGATCACGATGACACGTCGAGATTCGAGACATCCCGTCCCGTCGGCGAAGCGGAAGGGGTGCATATCCAGAGGATCAAGACATTGAGAAGCAGCGCCAGGTCCCGCGAAGGTCGTGCAACGCGTGCGCGCCTCTTGACTAAAACCTACGCCGTGCATAATCTAATCGAGATCGCCCCTATCCCTTGAAGCGAAAGGCCACGGCGGCAAAGTCCCTGAGCTCCAGTCGGAGCGCGCCGACGTAGCTCATGCCCTTAGCTCACCACCATGTCCAGCAGCGACCATTCATTCCCCTTATCCTCCATCTATGAGTTCATCTTTAGGGGTGTCTTCATAGCACATGGTGTTTTCATACTGGGGCGCGGGTTGCCGCTTCGTCGGACGCTGTTGAATTTCGGAAATGAAGTCCGTCGAGCACGCTCCGCCGACTCACAGGTTCCCTTGTGCCTTTTTGGGATGCCCAGGCGCCAGCAGAAGACCGTCTGACAGCGGGTGCTCTCGACTCGCGTTCCCAGCGATGTTCTCGACGTCCCGGGGTCTCTTCGCTGCGCTATTGTAACGCGCGCTCGACCGCGCTGTCTGCACGAATCCCAGCTTCCGGTCCAGGTCCGTCCGCCGTCTTACTCAATGCGTCCATCTTTCATCTCGGAGCGGAACGTAATCTCTTGCATTCGACAACACTCGCCACGGGACGTGCTTGCCGGGGTACGTCTCACGCGCAATTGGTCCCGCCTTCCCGTCTCGTGTCCCTGGCCTGGTGCGCCGGCCGATATTCCAGTCCCGTTTCTGTGCACTGCACGACGCGCAGTGCGTCGGAAATGAGCCAGCGACGTAGCGGCCGATCGCCTCAGCGTATGGCATTTTTTCCGGGCGTCGGAGATGCGGCGGACGCGCGGGAGATGACTCGAGATGTCCACGGACGTCCGGAACAGGCAGGGGCATATAACACCGGTACAGTGCCCGTCCTATTGTCCCGCTTTTTCCCTCGAGCACCACTCTTCCGTCCCGCCTCCTTGTCCCTCCCGGGCGTCCATTGTCCCTCTCAGCTCCTGCATTGCGCTGAGGTCATTATGCCAGCCTTGCAGCAGTCGCACGCAGATTCCCGTACGCACTCCTTGCCCGCCGCCACATTCCTCGCCGCTGACCTCTCCCAGCCCACGATGCTGCCCTCG
Organism: Exidia glandulosa HHB12029; assembly: GCA_001632375.1. Lineage (NCBI taxonomy): Eukaryota > Fungi > Basidiomycota > Agaricomycetes > Auriculariales > Exidiaceae > Exidia > Exidia glandulosa. The sequence continues at coordinate 24,344 of KV426306.1, forward strand.
CAGAATCCCCAATGCTGTTCGATTTCATCGAGGTCGCGCAGCCAGACATAGACCCAGTGCGTGCTCTAGTCCGCTTACAAGATCGCCAGCTGACCATAGGGGCGTCCTGCTTAGAGTGGCAGGATTTTCATCCCGTCTCGCGCTGGTACTCCGGAGCCCTCCTCTCCTCGCTCGCGTCCCGTGTCCCTCAAGTCTCCGTCTGAACGATCATCGCCCCCGTTGTACGAGCCCTACCCGACCCCGTCTGCGTCCCCTGCTCGCAAGCGCGTTCGGCCGTCTGGGAACAAGCGCTCTATGAACGCCTTCTTGATCTATCGGCGCGACTTTCCCTCGCGGTACCCGCACATCGACGCCCTCGAGAAGCATCAAGGTCCCAAGAGCTCGATCATCGGGGCGATGTGGCGGGCTGAGCCTCTCGATGTGAAGGAGTACTTCTTCCGTCTGCAAGCCGCGGCCGACGACGAATTCCGCAGAGCACATGGGACGTCGGACGCACCCCGAGCGGACCCCGTGAAGACGATGATGCGCCGCGAGCGTGCACGCCAGCGGCGCACGCGGGACGAAAAGCTTGCTCCGCGCTCAGAGCTCATCGTGAAGCTTTGGATGGAAAAGAAGAGCGTCTCGGAGTTTATTCAGGCAGTACACGAATACGACGAGCAGAGCAAGTCGGTCCCCAAGCCCGAGGTATGTGATCTCCGTATATCTTTGACGCTGAGCTGATGCGCCGAGCCAGACGAAGATGAAGATCGTCATGACCGGCAGCCCGCTCTCCAACCACACGAACACGCCCATGGATGGCGACGTGCCACTGCCATCTACGCCTCCGCTGCAGATTCAGACGACGTTCATGAGCTGTGCCGATACCCCTGCTCTGACTGCACACCCGAGCACGCCTGCTGAATCCCCCGTCGTCCGTACGCCATCGCCCTTCCCGGAGCCGCTCGACATGACTCCAATGGTCGCCATACCGGAGCACAGCGAAGAATACGCCACAATGGACGAGGCGTACGCCGCCTTCGGGCCAAAACAGTTCGGACAACCCTTCGACTTCGGCTACTTCAATGCGCTGCTCGATTTGCTACCTGGAGGTCTTGAGCTTACGCAACCGCAACCGCAACTGCCGCCGATGCCTTCTGGCCCCGATGCAGACGCCTTCATGGCTCAGCTCTTCCCGCCTTCGTCGTCTTCTGCAACCTTCTCGGCACCAGTGCCAATGTGGAACGGCGTTGACGGGGACTTTGGCGTCGCAAGGGACTCGTACACAACATTCCCTAGCGAGATCGCGAGCGCCGATGTTGTCACGGGTTGGGTTGCGTACGCGGATGGTTCCTTCGACTTCGAGCACGCAAAGGGTGTTTACTCTTTCGGAAACGAGGAGGACCTCGTTGAGACTCTAGAAGATTTCGGCACCCTCGTGGAGCCTGTCGACAACCTCGTCGACTGCTACGTGGAAATGTCCAGTTTTCCGTTGTGAGCGCATACGCGCTCTGCAGATCGCCGTGACACTTTCTCGGTGTTTATTCACGACCCTTATTCGTTCGCAGTCCCCCACTCTTATTTCGTTCAGCGCTGTCGTTCGGGCATTCTCCTTCTGGTTTCTGCCCATGTTCCGCCGCTCCCCACTTATTGCTCTTATTCGTTTCCCCCCCTTCTGATCCGTCTCCTGCTTGCGCGCGCCAGCCAGCCATTGCTGGATCTATTAGTTACGTTGCGCGTAGACGCGCAGTGCATGTCCCGTCTGCTGGTATGTCTGAGTCTATTCGCCTTCGTTTACTGAGGATTTTGGGCTCGCTGTCGTCGCCGCGTGTATATATCGTCCCCCCACTCTGCTATCGCGCTATCCGCATGTATTTCGCTGTTGTATTAGTAGTTTCGATGCCCCGATACAAATTCTTGGAATCTGCCACTGTCCTGTCCCGTCAGCGCGGCTGTTTAGTGAGAGTGAATTGTCCCTGGCATGGGCAAACTGTCGAGCTGTCGACGCGATCGGGCGGAGTCCGCGGCCGCGACTCTGGCTAACACCACCATGATCCCGGTAGGCATCCTCGCAATATGTTCCGCAGCAGCATTTCTGGCATGGGTGGCGTACGCGCGACAGAGCACACGTCGTCTACCACCAGGCCCACCAAGGCTGCCGATCCTTGGGAATGCCCTGCAGATGCCCAAGTCTCGCGAGTGGTTGCAGTACACGGCGTGGGGGCAACAGTACGGTGCGCTGCTCCACCTTGCCCATTGTCTGCTCTCGCTGGAGTCTGGAATGCGCCATAGGGCCCCTCGTCTACTTGCGACTGCTTGGAGAATCCGTCCTGATTGTGAACGGTCACGATGAGGCAGTCGATCTCCTGGAAAAACGATCCCAGATCTACTCTGACAGGCCGAAACTGCGCATGGCTGGCGAACTGTATGCTCCAGTACACTCCTCACTAGCTCTTTGGTCGCTCATTGCGCTCAGTGTCGGTTGGGATCGCGGCGTCACTCTCAGCCCATCTGGTGAACGTCACAGGCGTTATCGTAAACTGTTGCACAGCGCTCTGAGCTCTACCGCCGTACAATCCTTGTTCCCCGTTCTTGAAGCTGAAGCGCGCATACTGGTCGACAACCTGCTCCAGTCTCCTGCAGACTTCATTTCCCTCATCCGACAGAGCGTTGGCCGCACGATCGTACGTGTAACCTATGGACACGAAGGGGAAGGGGGCGAGAGTTACATCGACCTCGCGGAAATCGCCCAAGAGAAATTCTCTCGCGCGGCAACGCCGTATACGTTTATCGTTGACTACGTTCCCTGGCGTGAGCAGCGCTCTACAAGGTGTGGCTGGTGGCTCATGTGCACCCAGTGAAATATTTGCCGGACTGGGTTCCAGGCGCTGGATTTCTGGTGGACGCTCGATCATGGCGGCGGGAACTCGATCATCTCGCTCGAAAACCTGTCAGCGTTGTCAAAGAACTGTTGGTACGTGCTGGCAGTCAGGTCCTTAGTCGATGTCTTCATACGCGTCAGTCATCTGGTGTTATGGATGCCTGCTACGTCGCGCAACACCTCGAGGCTGGAGCAGACGAAGAAGATGTGACGTGGTCTGCTACGTCGCTGTTCACTGGCGGCGCAGACACGACTGTGTCAAGCATCGTCTCCTTCTTCCTTGCCATGTGCAAATATCCGAAGGTCAAGCAACTTGCGCAAGATGAGATTGACAGCGTCCTGCGCCGCGAAGGAGTTCCTTCCCCTACACTGGCTCAGAGGCACATGATGCCGTACGTCAATGCTTGCGTTGCTGAGCTCCTGCGCTGGCAACCCGCCATTCCTCTTGGTTAGTGGCCTCTTCACCGTGACATAGTGACGCTTCGCTGATGTTTGTAAGGACAGGTGTCGCCCACCGTCTGACACAGGACGACGAATACTGCGGATACCACATCCCAGCGGGTACGCGTAATTGCACCACCGTGCGATAGATGAACTCGTCTTCTCAACAGCCCACAGGAACAACGGTGTACGTTCGTTGAAACTGTCATAACGATGCTGAAGCTCCTTCCCAGCGTTGCTAATACATGGTACCTACTTCCCTGATGCCCTGCAATGAAGTACAGTAATGCCAACCACGCGCAGGGCAATGACTCGCGACGTTGACCGTTTCCCGAAGCCCGAAGAATTCATACCCGAGAGATATCTCGAGGATCCATCGCTCACTGAAGGTTTTGGATTTGGACGAAGGTGGATAACGCTGAGACCCTGTCGAAGCCGGCGCTCCTGTGGGATGATCATGACGCCTTTCACAGGATTTGTCCCGGGCGCCTTCTCGCTGAGGCATCCATATTCATCGCGGTCGCCAACTTGCTCGCCGCATTCGACATACTCCCTCCACTTGATGCATCCGGCCGCGAGCAGAGCCTGCCAGTTACTTATACGTCTGGGCTAATCAGGGACGTTCTTGATTTCACCGTCGACCTCGTTGACTAAATCTTCTGTTCAGCCACCCAGAGCCGTTTCAGTGCCGCATTATACCACGACTTGCCGACCGTTTGACGAAACCTGAGTGAGCACGATCAGACATGTACAGAACAGAGATACCGGCTTGCTATCGCAGAACTACCATGTCCTATACCGCTGCCCGAGCTCATGCGTCGTCACTAGTAATCCCACCGAGTGCACGTCGGTGGGCCGGCCGCGTGTAAAGCTTTGAAGCTTGAAGTAGCCTCCAAAGTGAGGTGGATATGAGCATTCCCGACGAATTAACCGCGACTGAGATCGTTGGAAAGCCTCGGGAGGCTTGAGAACTTGCGGTCCAAGAGTAACAGGTGCCATTGAACAAAAGGCTCAAACGCCGTTATTTCAATAGCTGCCTGTGGGTTGAGACTTGTTATTACTGTTTCAATGGTCTCAGCAACATTCCCATTCGTTCCGGTAAATGCTATAGCTAGAATACAGTGCAATAAAGTCTAATCAGTACAAAAATACACGCGGCAGGAGCACGTTCAACCCCTCGTAAGCCAAAGCAAGAGCAGCTTGAGCGTAATCAAAACCTGGCGCAGTGCGCGGGTCCACACATCCTCGGTGCTGAAACCGTACTTGATACTCGCGTCGCCGATCTTGTCCTTGCTGATTACGGGGAACTCGAAATTGCCGTTCCCATGGCTGACTCGAGAGGTATAATCTGTGAGTTGGCGCAAGCACTCGAGGAAGGCGACCATAGCGGCGTCGAAGCGCAAGTTGTGCAGGATGCGCATGATCGGGTTGTCTTCGGAGTAGTACAGCTCGAGTACGGTGGTCGCGTCGCCCGGCGCGTGGCGCTCGATGCGCGAGTGCGAGCCGAGTGGGTGGAGGGTGTAGGTGTCGAAGGTGAAGTCGATCTTGCGTGCGATGGTGTAGAGGAGGAGGAGCGTCTGGCCCCACGCAGCGTTGATCTCGGGCCAGTCGACGTGTGCGCCTCCCGTGCGACCGAAGCGCAGGCCGTTGATGGTTGCGAGCGGGCCGTCGACGGAGATGCTGAAGGCGTCGTTGTAGACGTTGCTCGCCTCTAGTGCGTCTGCCGTCTCGCGGTCTGCGGCGTACGCGGCTCGTAAGCTACGCAGTTGCGCCTCCTGCTCCGCTGCCGCTATCGCGCGCGCGTTGTGCTCGCGCCAGAAGTCGGCTTCGTCCTGCGCGAGCTCGCGTTCAGCGCGCTCCAGGTCGCGCAGCTCTTCAGCCAGCCGCGCTGCTTCTCGTTCCGCCTCGCGCAGCTCGTCTATTGCCGCTACTTCGTCGCGGGCAAGAGAAGCGAGACGCATTGGTGTGGGGTTGGCAGGGGAAGTGGGCGTGGCGGCCGAGGACTTCTTGATCTCGCGCTCGAATGCGAGGTAGCCGTCGCGCTCGCGCTTGGTCTCGTCGAGCGCCTTCTCAATGCTGGACAGCAGAACGTGTGTGCATTCTGCGCAGAGCGGGTGGTCGACGTCTGTGCGGTCGGAGAGCAGTCGGAAGAGGCGCGTCGTGGAGCGCAGATGGTCGCTGAGCGGCGTGACGTTCTGGTGGTGCACGACGGGGGCTGGAGACTGGGGACTCCTGGAGCTACTGGCGACGACGGTGCGTGTGCGGGGCGAGGCGGGGATGTCCTTAAGCATGGAGTCCTGGAGCAGCACGAACGACTCGCCGGGCCCGCGTCTGGACGGCAGCGAGGCGTTGATCATGTCGTAGGCGCTGGGCGCGAGGTCGACGATGGACGTGTCGAGCTGGAGCGGGTGTTTGCATTGCTGGCAGACGAGCGACGACATGGCGGCGGGAGACACGAGTCGGAGCTAGCGGCTTGCTATGAACGCGTCTCGCAAGAAGAAAGCTCGGAGCGGGACGACCATAGAATCTGCTATCAACATCGACGACCTCTCACTCGACGGCGAACGAGAATGGAACAACCCCACGAACCTCAGTATACAGAAGGTGCACCAGACCCGCGCGCTTTGACGACTTCAGAGCTCACATACGCGGGTGCTAGTATGAACCGAACGACGACGACGACGACGCGCCAGTGTACACTGGATGGAAGGCTGCCCAGAGCAATGCACCGGCTCCTCCGTCCGCGCCCAACAGGAACGTGAGGAAGAAGACGAAACGCAATGTTCTCCCGCCACCAGAGCCCAAGGCTTCCACCTCCTCTGCGCGCGCTGCATCCTCGACGTCGCGCCCTGTCGTCCCGGCGAAGCGGCCGTCGACGTCGAGTACCGAACCTCCGCGCAAAGCCCCACGCACCCGACAATCCGCCAGCGCGGCACAGCGGGACGTGGTCATCCTGCTTAGCAGTGACGAGGAGGATGTATGTTGCGACTGTCCCGTGGTCTCGCTATACAAATACTCATGTCCTACAGGTGCAGCCAGCCATCAGCAGGCAACCAAAAGCTGCATCTACGTCTACCACACCTATTGCGTTCGATTCGCGCGTAAAATCTCCCACTCACAGCGTGTCGAGAATGCCGTCGATCGCTTCGACTGCGACTGTCGAACATGCAAACCTCTCGCAATACGATGTCCGTCTGCTTAACGACGACGGCGACGTTCACATGTTGGAACCCGAAGATGAAAAGTCGCCTTCTCCAGAGCTCGATTTCTTCACCGACGACTTTGTCTACGACATCGAGCCGCTGCCACAATTTTCACTTCCCTACGCGCCCGTCGATCCGGACGAGCGTTCGCCGTCCCCGGAAATTGGCCCTCTGAACGACGACTTCATATACATGCTGCAGTCATGGACCGTCGACGACGAGGGAAAGCACAAGTTGAGTCCATTCAAGACCAACTCTGAGGAATCGGCCGAACTCGAAGCGCGCTGTGCGCACTACATGAAATTCAAGAACGAAATTCTTCCAAAGGACTGGGTCGCCCCAAGCCGCTTGCGCGGTGGACGAGTGATGGAGGACTACCGACTGAGTCTTCGTCATCCGGAGGAGTATCCAGCGTCGCTCGCACTATTTGATCGTATTCCGCCACGCGACGACGATGCTGGGCCGCGACTCGCAGCGCACAGGGCACGTTTCTCCAACGGGTTACAGCGCGCGGGACTCCGTCTGCGCAATCCGAACGGCCACGCCGGACGCCGCGACATCTTTCCCTCAGAGAGACCGACATTGCTCGAGCTGCAGTTCTCCGCGTCAGGAGGTACGCATTCATCTCAGATGCACGTATTAATTTGTATGCTGACAGCGTGTTGATTCTCCCCAGCTGTGAACGAGATCGTACAGCACAATGGATGGATCGCGGCGGGTTGCTCGACAGGCGACGGTGTCGGTGGGTTGACGCAACGCGCGGCGCCGGACAGGCGGTTCGTGCCCACCATGGCCAACCATCCGCATTCGCTCGCTATCTTCAGCGGCTCCAAGCAACGATGTGCGTTCTAGGGTCTCCTTCCTGTGCTACCGCCCCCTTTCTGATGCAAAGCATAGGGCTCGGCGCCGATGCGCACAAGCGCGACCTCGGGCGGAACGATGCAACGGGTAGCGGAGAGTACGACCGCGTTATACGACATTATACCGTCGACTCTGTCGCGTGGGATCCGCATCATGAGTACGTTGTCGTGTACTTGTGACGGTTTGGCTTCCTCCTATTAAATCGTGGATGTTTGCAGGGCGCGGTTGGTAACATGCGGCGCGGACGGCTCAGTGATCATGTGGGAACCAGGCCATGAGCCAGAAGAGTCGAGTGGCGAGCCGATGACCGAGGCGGACAAGTTGAGGAAGACGATCGTGCGTCGGTGGGACACGCTCGACCGGGCGGGGGAGTGCGCGCCAAAGACGAAGTATGTCTACGACCCATGGGACGAGGAAGCGGGGAGCTGGCCGTACAACGACCAGGTCGCGTTCAGCGCGGATGTACCAGTGTTTGCTGTTGCGAACTCGTCGAGCGGGTGAGTACTCGTTCAAGTCCGCTGGCGACGTGTTGACATTAATTCACGAAGGAAGGCGTTCATCTATTCAGCACCGTACGACGACGACGAACCGGATGCGTGCCGGGAGCTCTCTTTACAGTGCAACAGCGATAAGAGCACCGTTGCACTGGAGTGGGGACACGAAGCAACCCAAGGCGTCCTCTTTACCGGCATGCACGGCGCATTCGGTCTGGACGGTGAACGGCTTTACAAGTTTCGTGGCTTAACCGGCGACGGCTTGGATGTTACGGCTGTCGACCCCGTCGCAGGTACGTCGTGATACGTTGCAATGAGGACAACCAACTAAAGATCTGATCTTAGGGGAATGCTTTGCGATCGTGACGTACAAGAAGAACAAGAAGACGCTCTCGAGGCGCCATTTGCATCTGTACGATGTCGACAATTCAAGCTCGGAGCTCGTCTACAGCGGTGCTCTCTTCTCGGAACGTACGCGTAACGATCCATACGTCAGCAGCGCGGCGTTTAGCCCGGACGGCATTCTACTCGCGCTCGGGTGCAGCGATAACAGCACCTATGTGTATGATGTGCGTTTTCTGGAGGAGGATGCGCCTACACCCGTTGCGAGGTTTCGGCATGACAGGAAGATCGGGACCGAGAGGTCGTACGGCGTCACCTGCGTCGAGTGGGCGCCTTCGCGGGGACTCATGTCCAGTCAATGCGGGTACGGCTTGTATACGGGCGGATCGGATGGTCAGTAGCAATGTGCATCATAAAGCTGTAAGGGTGCTGAAGCCCCACTTTAGGTGCCGTGCGAGTCTGGAGGACAGATGTGGCTGCAGAGTCACCATGGAACGGCTTAGTCATCGCGCAGATGGATGCTGGAATTGGCACGTTCTCCATCGGAGATCCGTGCAAAGGGGAGAAGATGCTCGTCGTGTAAGAAGTTCCTCAACCGCCGTTAGCGCTGCTGATTCCCAGCTACAGAGGTGACAACGAGGGGCGGTTAGCCATATGGGACAGACCAAGTGCAGACCCATGGGAGTGATTTCTTGGATAGGTGTTGCTGTACATTGCAAACCGAGTACGTAGTGTATACAGAAACCCACACAGCGCGCGCATGAATTGGATAGAACAGTCTAATTGTCCTCGAGTATCGTAATCTTCGCCGTCTCCGCTACGGGGAGCGGTTCCGGTTCGTACACAGGCGGCGCGGTAGCAGGCGCAGGTGCTGGTGCAGGCCCATCCTCCGCGTCGCTGCCTCCGCTGTCGCTGGCGTCTGCATTCCGGAAGACGACTTCGTGACCAGATATGAGCCGCCGCTTCTTTATGGGCTGGTCAGAGTCGCCGGCGCCAGTCGTAGATGCGGCGGCAGCACCGTCCTTGCCAGCGACCTTCTTCCCCTGCTTCTTCTTCTGTCGTTTCGCGCGATTCTTGGCCGTCTTAGCCTCCGCCGCCTCCTCGCGCTCGCGTTTCTTACGCTCGAACTCTTGGGTTGCTGTCTCCTGCAAACGGCGTCAGAGAGACTGCCATGCGTGCGATGTGAAGGAAGTAACGCGCACCTTCTCGACTTCCTCCTCCATAATCTTCAGCCGCTCGTACTCGCGTCGCCGATTCGCCTTGTATACGTGAAACTCGCCGCTACCCGCGCCCGCGCTCGAGCCTTGCACGTTCTTCATCATCTCGCGCGGCGGGCGCACCGTCTTGGCTTTCGGCGCCTCGGGTACGTATGCAGGTTTAGACGGGTCTTTGAGCAGACGCGCGAGCTGGGCGCGTTGTATTTCTGCTGGCGTCATAGCATGACGGTTGACGGGCGCGGGCGTCGTCGCGCTCGACGATGCGGCGCTGGAGGAAGCGGCAGCGGACATAGTAGGAGTCAAGTGCGTTCGGCGGAGTCTATACACACTCTTTCTCCTCCCTCGCCATGCTTCTTGGGAGGTGAATCAATGACGGGCTTCAAATAAACGAGCGGAGGAAAGAGCAAAAGCGGGAAGGAAGTACAAATAGACTCGTTTTCCAGCGGCGCTCGCAGTCGGACTAGTGCTCCTTGGATCTCACCAACCACCACTCTCGCACATGTCCGCGTCTGCCTACGGCATCGTATTTGCGTTGCAGTATCATGGGAGCAGATTCATGTTACGTCCAGGGTTGGTTGGATTCGACCCGAAGTCTCTCGGCGACGTGAAACTCGAGACGATTATCGACGCGTACACGAATCTCCATCGCGGTTGCCCCTGCGGTAGATCCGTAGGACCTCGTGTATGGAAGGTCGACATTCCTTGGGAACAAGATGTGCTGGCCGGTCTCCAAGACTTCGACCCAGACGACACCGCGAGTGCCCAACCTCTCGACCCAGCGGCTTCTATACACTCTGTATTTGGAGCGGACGCCACTGCGTCGGTATCCATCAGGTTGGTCATCAGTATCGAGCCCATGTACCCAGGTAAGGGGTTCAACACTCTTCGCTGGCTTGACCTGACCTGCATGAAGCGATCATGTACAAAGGAATTGCGCGCTTGAAGGGAGATGTCTGTCGCGTGGCGGGAGACCTTCGGGTGAGTGCAGCGTTTGTAGTACTCCATGTTACTCATGGAGCGTGTTCGCGAACAGGTCAAATCGGTTCCCACCAAGCCCGACTACAGCACATTCGTCGCTCGAGAGGGGAGTGTGTTCATCGACAAGGCGGATATCGTCAGATCCCTGTTCGGAAAAGGGAGCGACTTCCGTATGCCCATTATTCGTCGCGACTCTGGCTATGGCAAGACGGCATTCCTCTCGCTTGTCGCAGCATGGTTTCGCACTTCATCGCCGGACATGTTCTGTGCTTCCAGAACGTGTCTCATCCGTGGTCCACGCTACCCGACACTCATTCTAGATCTTGCAACGCTCGCTCAGGAGCTTCCTGAGGGTCAGAACGGCACTCATACCGACATCATCTGCGCCTGCAAGACGTTCGTTGCGAGCAGTATCGAACGGTTCTACGAGGAGAACGCTGATATGCTGGGGGAGAATCGCCCGTCATCCGCGGATGAATGGATGCACTCCTATAGAGGACTGAGGGTATGTTCATCCTGTTTCTCGTTGCGAATATCGCGAGTGACATTTCCAATCACTACCAGGCCCTTATCCTAGAACTGGGTACTCGGCTGGTCGTCGTATTCGACAACTACACCGCACCGTTCGAACGAGTCGGCGGTATGCTGAGGCAAGATACGGAGTTCGAGATTTGGGCGCAGATCTTGGGTCTCGTAATATCCGATCTCGGCTCTGTCGTGTGGCGAGGGTTCATGACGGGCCGACCACTTGGCGACATCCTCCCCTTCACCAATCGGCCGCTCTTCGGGGAACGCACCAGGGACATCACCAACGACCCCGACCATGTCAATGTCATCGGCTTCTCGTACGACGATGTCGTGCACCTCGGTAATGCCCTCTTAGGCAAGTCCTACGACCTGGCTGCTGCCATGAAACTCGAACACAACGCGACAGAGATGACCCGTACCGTGTACTGCGCGCGTCAAGTTACTTCTGTGCTCTCAGAGCTTCTAAACGGTTCCAAACTCGACGATATACTTGCTGACGAGTCGCTTGTCCCGACCTCCTTCTCAACCTCCTGCACGACCGACACCGGGCTTTCCGAGCAGTCCTCCGCCCTCCAAGATACACCCCACAATTTCCCCTCCGACTCGCGATTGCATATGGATGCGGTCAAGGGTCCTCCCAATCTCCCACCCGAAATTACGCTTCTAATCGCTGAACATGCCGCCCTGCGCGAGCTCCATACGGAGAGGGCTTGGGTTGCATCGTTGTGCTTGGTCTGCTGGTCCTTCAAACGAGTCGTCACGCCTATTCTCTACAGCTCCGTCACAACGCGCTCTGACGCAGACGCGAGGCAGATAGTAGCACTCGCGCAGCGACCCGATAATCCCCTGCAGTATACGCGCAGCGTCCAGTTGTTCCAGCTCGGAACTACGTATACTGCCGGCGCAACAGACCAAATAATGCGGTTGGGACAGGCTTTGACCAACGTGTCCAGATTTGCTGGCCATGATGGTGCTATCGACGGCCTTGCTCACGGAAACCCAACGCTGCAACTCTCCACGATCTTCATAACCAGTACGACGGACGAATGGTCCGAGTGCGACGACGGAGCGCTCTGCCCCTCGCGGCGCATCATTCAGTCGGCACAGCGTCTCCATCTCGTAATCGACTTCAGTATGGAGGGAGTGCCGATATTTCCGGACTGGTTGCACTCCTGCGAGGCAGCATACCTTATCGTCGATGCGTTTTCGAAATACGAGTCGACTGAGTCGGATGAGCTGTTCACTTGGTTCTACGAGGCGCTGGAACCTTTCTTGCGCAGCCGGTCTTTGCAGAGGATCCTCTTACGTCCGCGGTATCCTGGGAACACAGAGGCGTTCTCGTCAGGCGTTGTAGCGTGGGCTGAGCGGGTGCGCGATTCTCGCATCTGCTTGGACGATAGCTTTGTGTCCCCTCCTGGCCTGGAATGGATGCAATTCATGGACATCGATATGGACGATGTTCTCGTCGGTGATGCCTTGTGGGAGCATGGCCAACAGGTCTGGAGGCCGTCATAAAAGGACGTCATTCGCCTGTACGCACAACAGTCGAGCGCGCGTCCGTGCTTGCGTACGTTATTATTGCCTTGTGGCTCTATCTCTTCGAATGCTCAAGGCCAGTATTAAGACTTGAATGAGTACATCGTTACAAAGATTCATCGCTGTGCGCAGGAAGTCTACACTCCGTCTGAGATGCACGCTGTGTTCAGCCCTTGGCCTGGTTCGCCCGGATACCCAGGAGTCGTCCAAGTCGCGCACCCATTCGCACACCCTTCGTCGATGCACGCCTGAGCATTGGTGCACGGATCGCCGAGGCAGTCGGGAGCGCGTTTGGCACCGACGAGCGGCGCGAGCTTGCGGCGCACAAGCGGCGGGATACCGGCGCTCACGCGGTCGAAGGTGCACAACGCCTGAGCATCAGGACCACGCGTATCGAAGATGGCGACTTCATTGCCGTTCGTGTCGGGCACGGTTTCCCAACGTGAGAACGGCGCAGTCTGCTGGAGACCGGCGCCAACGCCGTGTAGCGCAAGTTGCTCCGGTGAGCAGGCGGCTCCAAGTACGGATGTGACGAATGTGATGACGATGAGAGATTTGATAAACATGACTAGGGAAGAGGTGAGGAACACTGAGAGTGCAGCTGCTTGACGGCGCCTTGCTCACCTTCGACTGAAGTTGGGGTTCTGGATGAAAGATCTGTGTTGAATTTCAAGCTCTTTATACGTATACCAGGATCCTCCGCGGGGTTACGCATAAACACTGCATATCGTCACAGGTCCAGGAGGACACCGACGCTCGCGATGCCGTTGGACGACTGAGCTGCGGCACCACTTGACATCCGACACTGGTCTGCTTTCCACCGTGTTTCAAAGGTTCATAGCCTTGGCTAGGATGACCGGAGCTCTGACGGGTGGGGTTGAACATAAACACGGGAGTTCTGTTTGTTTTCGTGAGCGCCGGCGCGCGCGTCGGCCAGGGTTTCGTCGTTATTCGCACAAACTAGATTACTAGAAAGTAAGATCCCAGGGTAAAGCGCGCCCTTATACCGGTAAGCGGGCGGGCACGCTGTGTAACTAGAACCGGGAGGATACAGGATGTACCTGAAGGGAAGTTCTAGTCAAACACGCGGAAGAACGGGCGGGTAACTTTCGTGTAGGCGAGCTCGCCATCGACGATGAGTCCCTCCGCAACGCGGAAAGCGAGTGTATTCCTCGTCGTTGGGAACGCGACCAATGTAGGTCTCGCTTGATAATGATTGAATTAGAGACGTATGTGGTGGACGTGGGCGAAATGCGGGCTGCTAAGGATACATGGTTCAAAACGGGATTTGTGGAAATACAGCAAGACCTGAACACTTGACCCTTGCGTAGACGAGCTCACCGTCGACGAGCAGGCCCTCTTCGACCTGTAAGGCGACCGTCTGTGCCGCCGTGGGGAGACCAGCAGCAAGCAACATCCGCACATCATCCGCTCGTACACGGTCCCACTCGAACGGTGTGGCGAGTACGACGGTTTCCAGCCGCGGGCAATCAAGGCGGGCGACTGGGAGAGCAAACCCCTTGTCGTTATCCGCGTCCAGGACGATTCTGAGTCGTTTGACGGCCGGCAGTACGGGGAGGAATTGCGCGATGCGCGAGTCTGCCCATCCGCGCTGGTTAATGACCACTTCGGTGACGCGTGACTGCCAGGACGTGTCGAAATAGAACGAGCCCAGATCCTCTTCGATGCCCTGAAGAAATCGACGCACGATGTTAGACTTGTTGTTCTGGGGCACCGTGGCGAGTTCGGCGGCCAAGCCTTCATTGTCCACCACCATCAGACGGAGCCGAAGGTCGCCATGCATACCGTCGAGAATGTAGCTGACATCGTCGGGTGAAGCGTAGCCTATCGACATGCACGGTATGCAAGCGAAGCCTTGGCTTTTGTCAGGCAAACACATCAGGATAGCGCCGCTTTGCGACCAACAACTGACGCAAAGATCGTCGAGGTTCGCGGGGAGTAACGAGGAGAAGATGGGCAGTTCCGGCGACAGAAGGAGAGGGGCGGTTATGCTCAATCTGCGCGCGGAAGGAAAGCACGCTGTCAGCGACGCTGGGGAGAAGACTAGAAAGTTGTCCTCGTCTTCCAAACTAGCTGCGAACACGACGTCCTCGACGGACGAGAGCGCCGGGATCGGACGGGCAGGCAGGCGAGCGTTCACAGACGCAAACATCTTCATCTGAGGAGCATGCCCGTCCAGTAGTGCTCTGGGCAGCTCGACGCCGCCGACGGCACGCAGGATGCCGGCGTTGTCCCTGTACATGAGTTTTGGACAATCGGGAAAGACGAATAGCAGGCATTCGAGGGCGGGTGCCGCGACGAGTAGTATGCCAAACAGGGCTGGAGCGTTCAACGAGTGTACGGTGAAGGCAGCTTCGACGAGGCGAGGCACGTGAACGGCAAGCACGGCGAAGACGACGTCGGCGGCAGGGTCATTGGTAGGAATCTCGACCGCGATGCGAAGTGGAGAGCCCGGTTTCGCGTTGAGCTGTGCTGTGAAACGGGCGAGCGCTGCTGGGCTGGTTGTCGAAAGGGAAATGTGTTGCGCGAAGTTGGGATGCGCGAGCGCAACGAAACGCCACTGACGGCAGACGCGGGCGATGCGCAGGAGCTCGTCGAGCTCGACCGAGTTCAGGAGCTCGTACAGCACGTCGTCCGGGAGAAGTGAGCGGGACATGGTCGTCGCGCGGACGCAACGGTCCCGCTAACTCCGCGTTCTGCCCTTGACTCCGTACGCCGACGATGAGCGCAGAGCTGGCGAGCGACGTCGACCCGTTCGTCCACAACGTCGCCATCAAACTCTCGCGCGCCCAGAACACGCTCAACCCGAACGACCTGCTCGCCCGCCGCGTCATAGACATCGCAAAGACCAACACGCGCGCCGCATTCATCAATGGTCAGTCCCACAGTCTCTCTACCAGCGCTGGACTAAGCCTATCCACAGCCGCTGCAACATTCGGTCGCTTTCAGCAGCATTTCCTCGAGGAGCTGCACGACGAGATCCAGACGCACGTACAGCAGCAAGAGTCCGGCCTCGTCGCAAGACCCGTTCACGGCATCAATGTCATAGACAGCGAGGTCCTCGCCCCAGAGCCCCAGCGTCAGGGTGGTCTCGTGCGTCCCGGCACGGTGAGTAAGTCCAGTGTGCCATAGAACCTCATTGACCAATACTCGCCAGCAACACACCTTCCGCCAGCCAGCCAAGCCCCTCCAACCCCCGACGCCTCGATCTTCAGTGCTCGGCCTCGACAGGCTTGCCATGGAGAAGCGTGCCCAGAAGGCGGCGGCCGCAGAGAATGCCGACGGCAGCCGCAAACGCGCCAGACTCGACTTCGAGGACGGCGGGTTCAAGAGTGCGCAATTCCCTCAAGTGGCGCGCAAAGTTGCTCACTGCATCCCACAGTTCCTACGCTACCTGGTGGAGCTCGCAACGTGCGGCAACGTGGAGAAGAAACGCCCTCGCATCCGGGCGGTTTGTCCGAGGCTGCTGCTGCACGTCTAGCTGAGCATCGGCGGAACCGCGAACGTCAGAAGGAAGGTGTCGCTGCACAGAACGAGCCGCGCTCGGGCCCGCAAGGGCTTGGCGACTTCCAGCGTCGTTCGAATCGCGACGAGTACATGCGACGCAACCAGCCGCGGCAGCGCGACAACGGCTGGGACGCGACGCCCACAGCGGATCGCAGCGTGCGTATCCCCAACGCAGGGTGGGAGTCGACGCCGCGTGACCAACGTGGGGATGGCGGCTGGGGTGGCGCGCGTGATAGACGGTGGGACGCACCGACGCCGCGCGTTTCGAGAGATGGCGGCGCGGACGAGGAGGGTTTGGGCAGTATCAATGCACGAGACTGGGACGAGGAGCAAGTGCGGTTGGACCGCGACTGGTACATGACAGGCGAGGACGGTGCTATCGCCGGAGACGACGAGTACAGAAGTCTTTCCCAGTACGAGGACCTGGAGCAAATCAAGCAGGTCGAGATTGCGGCAAAGCAAACGGTACGGCGAGCGCTTCCGTCCTATCATCTTACTGACACGCTACTATCGTAGAAACGCATCTCGGCGAGGCAAGCGCAGTACAATGCGGACAACGACATGTGGGAGGCCAACCGTATGATGACCTCTGGTATCACGTCGCGCGCGGCGCTCGATCTTTCTATGCTGGACGACGACTCGGAGTCGACGGTACACGTCATTGTGCACGACCTAAAGCCTCCGTTCCTCGACGGCCGCACCGTGTTTACGAAGCAGCTCGAGCCCATCAACCCCATCCGCGACTCGACAAGCGACATGGCAGTCTTTGCGAAGAAGGGCTCTGCGCTCGTCAAGGAGAAACGCGAGCAGGCAGAGCGCGCGAAAGCAGCCGCCAAGATCGCGAACCTCAGTGGCACGCAGCTGGGCAACATTATGGGTGTGCGCGACGACGAGGCCGACGCGGACGGTGCGTACATCTCCCCTGTCCGTATCGCGGACCGCATGACATTGGTCATTCACAAAGTCCATTTTGCATTTGCTCTGATACAGCTGCGGCGGAGAAAGCAAAGGCGAACGGCACGGAGGAGAATTACAAGGGCGAGTCGCAGTTCGCGAGCCACTTGAAAACGAACACTGCCATGAGCGCGTTCGCGAAATCAAGGACACTCAAGGAGCAGCGCGAGTACCTGCCGGCATTTGCATGTCGCGAAGAGCTGCTGAAGATCATCCGTGACAACCAAGGCGCGTTAGCCAAAGCTCCTTCTGGCGTACATCATGCTGATCGCTTTTGTTGTATAGTTGTCGTCGTTGTCGGCGAGACGGGCTCCGGCAAAACCACACAACTTGGCCAGTTCTTGTACGAAGACGGATACTGCACGTATGGCGGTATGATCTGCTGCACCCAACCACGTCGTGTCGCTGCCATGTCCGTTGCCAAACGTGTCAGCGAGGAAATGGAGGTGAGCATTCCATTTGTTGATCAACCGTGGCTCAATCGTCGGCGTAGTGCAAACTTGGCGGAACGGTTGGATATGCTATTCGTTTCGAGGACTGCACGTCCCCGGACACGAGAATCAAGTGTACGTGGCCCTTTTCTATCATGCCGCTTATTGAGCGAGAAACTGACTATCTTGATAGTCATGACTGACGGCGTCCTCTTGCGCGAGTCTTTGAACGAAGGCGACTTGGACCGTTACAGCGTCATCATTCTCGACGAGGCTCACGAGCGCTCCTTGAACACGGACGTTCTAATGGGCTTGCTGAAGAAGAGCAAGTCTCGTCCCTCTAATCCGAGCCGTATCTTACTATGTCCACAGTTCTGTCACGGAGGCGAGACCTGAAGTTGATCGTCACGTCTGCGACGATGAACGCCGAAAAGGTCCGTCGACACTCACTCATCTACAGAGCCGGACACAATATTGACTTTATCTAGTTCTCTCGATTCTACGGCAATGCGCCTTGCTTCACGATCCCTGGACGCACCTTCCCCGTGGAGGTCTTCCACTCCAAGTCGCCGTGCGAGGACTACGTTGACAGCGCGGTCAAGCAGATCCTCCAAATCCATCTTTCTTTGCCCCCTGGCGATATCCTCGTCTTCATGACGGGCCAGGAAGACATCGAGATTACATGCCAGGTCGTGGCCGGTAAGTACAGTCTCGGTAGTTAATAACCGTGCTGACATTTTTCATAGAGCGTCTCTCGCAGTTGGACGATCCTGCCCCTCTTGCTATACTCCCCATTTATTCGCAAATGCCAGCCGACCTTCAGGCGAAAATCTTCGAGGCCACCTCTGACGGACGTCGGAAAGTCATCGTGGCCACCAACATCGCGGAGACTTCTCTCACTGTCGACGGTATCCTCTACGTTGTCGACGCTGGGTATAGCAAGCTCAAGGTCTATAACGCCAAAGTCGGCATGGACGCTCTACAAATCACGCCGATCAGCCAGGCGAATGCCAACCAACGTACTGGTCGTGCTGGGAGAACTGGTAGCGGGTGAGTCCCGTCGTAATGACAGGAGGCTAGCGCTCACATACTGCAAGATTCTGCTACCGCCTCTACACAGAGATGGCGTTCCGAAACGAGATGTTCGACAACAACATTCCCGAGATCCAGCGAACGAATCTTGCCAACACGGTCCTGCTGCTCAAATCTCTCGGCGTCAAGAATCTCCTGGAGTTCGACTTCATGGACCCTCCTCCCCAGGTTCGTGGTAGCCGTGTTCTGCCCGACCGCCGACTGACCCGATCCTACAGTCCAATATCTTGAACTCCATGTACCAGCTGTGGGTGCTGGGTGCCCTCGACAACGTCGGTGACTTGACGGCGACGGGTCGCAAGATGTCCGAGTTCCCCATGGAGCCATCCATGGCCAAGATGCTCATCGTCTCCGTCGAGTACGGCTGTTCAGCGGAGATGCTGACTATCGTCGCGATGCTATCAGTCCCATCCGTATTCTATCGACCGAAGGAGCGCATGGAAGAGGCGGATGCGGCGCGCGAGAAGTTCCAAGTGGCGGAGAGCGATCATCTTACGCTCCTCAACGTCTTCAATCAGTGGAAGAGCCATGGGTACGTCAGTCCTCACAAAGAAACAGTACGCCTGTTGACTAGAGTGCAGATATCGGGACGACTGGGGCATGCGCCACTTCCTTCATCCCAAGCTGCTCCGCAAAGCTCGGGAGGTTCGAACGCAGCTCGAGGACATCATGAACTTCCAGAAGATGCAGATCGTCTCTGCCGGAGCTGACGTGGACATTGTTCGCAAAGCTATCACTGCTGGCTACTTCCACCAAGCAGCGAAGGTGAAGGGTATCGGCGAATACGTCAACATTCGCTCCGGGTACGTGGTCAAGTTCGCTACCATGACCTTTGCTTACAAGATGTGCAGTATCCCTACACACCTGCACCCTACGAGTGCTCTTTATGGCCTTGGATACACGCCCACTTATGTGATCTACCACGAGCTTATCCTCACTTCCAAAGAGTACATGACCACGGTGTCCGCCATTGACCCATATTGGCTCGGTACGCCGCCTCCGACTATACTAGATACTCCACTAACGCGCACCCCTAGCCGAGCTGGGATCTGTCTTCTACTCTGTCAAGGAGAAAACATTTGATGATGCTGGTGGCTCGCGGCGCCGTGCTGCCAAGGAATTTTCCAAGAAGGCGGAGCTGGAGATGGAGATGGCGCGTCAACGCGACGAGTACGTCGTAAACTTACCGCATTATACGATCCTGACCTCCTGTGCAGAGCTGCCAAGAAGACGGCGGACAGTGTAGAAGCGTCAGTGCGGTCAAGTTCTTCGTCGAGGATCGCCGTTCCCGGCACCCCTCGTACGACAACATCCTCTCGCGTCGGCCAGACGCCTAAACGTCGACTTGGGCTGTAAGCAGTAATCCGCGTGGACACTTTGTCGATCTTAGAAGATGTATGATATCCCCGGTTAGTGCAATGTAGCTTTCAGGTTGTGCGTTACGGACGTCTTTCCAAGTCAGGCGTTGGAACGTCCTTCAATCGAACTTTTACGGCGGTGCAGTCTGTTCAATATATCTAGCTGTAGCAGCAATACGGAAGCCAGCAGGCGCGACCATGTGTTGGTAGTACTGTTGGATGCCAACGCCATGCATGACCAATACGTCACCCTGCAAGGAGCCATTAGTGAGGAAAAACACAAGGAGAGGGGAGACCAACATACATGCGACAATGTCAATGACAAGCACGTCGGATGTTTCTTCCCTTTACTAGGCGATACCAGTCGAAACTTCATGAGGGCGGGAGAACCCATTGATAACTGAGGGATATTATAGCAGACGATATGAGAGTGAGAGATTGCTGCACGAACCGTCGCGATGTCGTCGCGAAGTCCAGCTTCAAAGTCGCTGTCTGGGCTTGAATTAGCTTATTTTCTGTGGAGAGCAAGACCCTCACGATACTAGAACATCGTGAGCACAAAGAGCTAGATATTACACGCGAAGACGTACGTGCATCTGCTGTCCGTCGAGGTACGCTGCGACGAGTACTTCATTGAACTCCGTACTTTCATCCACTCGGCGCGCCCGACCATTGATTATAGCCAGCGATGCGTGAATGCAACCCGGTGCTGAGTCGAAGGGAACCTGCAAGTAGCTCAAGTTGTAGCCGCACTGTAACACAGCCGGATCAACGTACATTGGTGTCTGTTTCTGCGGCGAACTGGTAAAGGCTCTCGTTTCAGTGACAAGGAGTAGCAGGCAGGTGATGTGCACCTTGTACGGTGCACCGACTACGTATCGTCTTAGTACGAAGTAGTAGGGGGCGGAGTTGCACTTACAATTTTGCGAGAAGTACTGGGTAAGCAGAGCGGTAGGGCCAGCTATCCAAATGAGCACAGACACAGAGATGTTTGCCATTGCACTGACTCTTATGCTGGCGATAATACTTTTATCAGCTTCAGGAATGTGCGGAAAACGCTAGACTCACGCTTTCAAGATATTGACGACGCAGGAAGGGCTGTTCAGCAAACTCGGTTTGACATTGCGCGAATGCCGCATCGACGGGCGCATTTATGGCGCTGTTTCCCATGATGTGATAAATCACGCCTCTGGAAGTAGGTCGAAGAGTCAGTGACGAACATGTCACTTCCACGTAATGTGTAATACCGATTGAATGGGAAGGTGAATCGATGCACAACGGCGACATGCCCTTCGTTGTCGACCACAAGGGTGTAGCGCTGCATCGATATCACTCCCTCTTGCAACTCAACGTCCGCGTCGAAAGCAAGGCCAGACGATGGCTGCAGCGCGGCAGCGTTCTGTAGAGGCATTGACGTAGAGACGGCGTTCTAGACGGTGTCGCGTTCAGTTAACAGGCTCAGACTGAACTGAAATCTCGGACTCCTTACCTTGCACGAGTCGCATTCCCAAGTTTCCCAGCGTATCCGACAGGTCACCTTCCCGCAGCGTTCGCACCAAAAGCCGCGTAGTTGGCTCTGCGCAGGCTGTCGTGGACAGTACGTTTCGACTTTACATCGCGCCAAGAGCAGTTGAGGGGTCGTCGTGGGAGCGACGAATGCGGGATTGTAGGTCATGCCGTCGCCGTAAGGTGATGGTTGCGACCCATCCGGCACGTCGACAAGGCGCCAGTACGCTTGACACACCGTATTGAGGCACATCCAGCCTTGGCTGAAGATGGCCTTTGCGGGCTGGCGGCATTTGGTGCATTTGCGATCAGCTGGGTCTTCAGTCCTGCACGAGAGTTTCGTCAGCACCGTATATGCACATGCGCAGGACAGAAAGGGCCGTACTGATTTCCGAGGAACCCGGCATAGACCTTTGTTGGATGCTGGACATGAGATGCGTCGGGGTCCGGTTTCAATACAGGGCGCGCTGGCGACGGTTGACGAAGCCACCACGGCTCGCCCTGCGCATCGACCCATTGGAACAACAGCTTAGTGCGCAGATTGTAGCCCTTGTCAGAATCCTTCGTCAGCTCCGGCTCCTCTGGTGTTCTATGTTCAGTACTGGACCAGCGCAAGATAGCGGACAATGGTGATGGCGCTCACCCCACGAATCTTTAATCCAGTACCACCCCAAAACTACGAACCACCGCTCTCCAAGATTGTAAGGAAACAGCTTCCAACGCTTGTCGGCTAGAAGCAGGATCGGGTGCTGGTGCAGCATTGCGTTGCGAAGGGGGTTGACTTGGCCTTTGCGGGCGGACTGGTCCTTCGTGAGGAGCGCGCGCTTCACCTTCTTCTTCGGTCTGCGTGGAGACTCGGCAGACGTAGACGCCTCAGGCGCATTGTCATCGATCGAGTCAACGCCTGGTTTCTCGCCGTCCACATCGTCGTGGTCGTTGTCGCCTGCGTGAGCGAGCGTAACGGCTGCGATGTCCTCGTCGTCCACTTCCACGTCGACCAGCGCTGATCCGCCGCCTCTACCGAGCTGCGAGTCAGATACGCGATGCTACAAGTGGCCACACGCACCCGTGCGAGATCAGCACTCGTCCATCGTGAATAAACGCGTCGCGCCTGATCACGAGCACGATTGTTGTCAGATTACGCAGCACGGTGGGTGAAACTGGCACTCACGGCGAGGGAAACTGGCCAAATAGGTAGCCTCGCGTCAGTCCGCCTTTAGAGTATACGCCGCCCTGGTAGCTCTTGAACCACGGTAACGTCTCGCAAATCTCCTGTCGTGTCTATGTATCGACAAAACAACAACGCGTGAGATCTTCATCCGAGCACCACCAGACGCGCGCGCGGACGAACCTTGGACCACACGAACGGACGCAAGCCATGCGGAAGAGGTGGTCGAGGATCGTCCTCATCCTTGGTCCACTTCGGCGGTGCCTCTGAAAGCGGAAGGTCGTAGGATCGCCAAGTCCTCGGCAGGACAGGCGTCTCGACGACGTTCATATCGTCCAACGACTCGTCCTCGGGCTTCACAATCTCAACAGAGGTATGCGAGCGCGAGTGTATAAATTCGCGGACCATGTACTCGTCGGACCACAGCTCAGGCTCGGGCGTGGACGCTTTGCGCTTGCGACGCATGAAGACACCCGTACTAGTACTGGGGGGCGAGCTGGCCTGTCGTTTTCGTTTGCCGAGGACGGGGCCCGGGGCGGGCTTCGGCGCTGCTGTACGAGACGACGAGGCGACTGCGCCTGTGTTGCGCGATGAGTGTGTGGGAACAGCTGCCGAGATTGCAGGGGCTGAACGCGCGGATGCAGATGGCGGGCGCGTAACACGGCTGGGAACTGAAGACTGTGGCGAGTTCATCTGGCCGAGCTTGGCGAGCAAATCCGCCTGGAACTTGGCGCCAGGAGACAGCACTCCTTCTGCTGCAGGAGGAGGCGGAGGAGTAGAAGGGGGCAAAGGCGCAGACTTTGGACGCGAGCGCGAGCTTTCCGCCAGTTCCCGGGCGCGAGACGCGATGGTGGGTTGGCGCGTGGCTTCGGCGAGCGGCAGATGATCGTCGACCGGTTCCGGCTTGACTGCAGGCCACTGTGTCGCTACAGGCTCTGGGGATGGCTGGGGAAGCTCTTGCACCGGCACTGGCGCGCTGGAAGGAAGCGAAGCAACAGGAACGCCGTTGACCATGGGGACGCTACTTCCGCCGCGCGATGACCCAGACGCGAAAGCAGGCCCTCTGCGCGTGAACATCGTATCGACGGCGGCTGTGTCGCGTGCGGGTGACTCCATCTTTGTCTGCGGCCGCTCGTATACGACCTTGCGCGACGGGCGGGCGGCTTCGGCCCTGAACGCGTCGTACGCGCCCTTGGCCTCGTCGACTTCAGCCCGCGACAGATGCAGCATAACGCGCCAGAACGCGCGGGCTTCATTGTCGGTCGTCTCGCGTGCGATGAACACGGGCAGGTCGTTCAACACCAACGCAGCCCAGCGCTTCAAGGCAGGTCTCTGTCACAGTGTACGTAGGCGCGTTCAGCATCCGAGCACTGCAGAGCCCTGAGCACGCCTAGAGACTTACGATTACATCGTTGGTAGAGGTTGCAAGGACCGCCTGGTCTTCCCACGCGCTCGGGCTTGAACTAGAGGCATGCTGGCCAATAACCGCGTAAAATGGACCGAGATCATCATACAACACCCTGGTGTCGTCCCAAGACCGCGGCCAGTCGTCTGGCACGCAGTCCTGCGCGTTCATTTGGGAGCGACGAAGCGGGAGTTGGTCAAGTTCAATTTCGGCAATAAACTTTCACGCGTCGCGATCTTGCATGATCATCGCTCGGCTGACCCTCCGAGAATGCAGGCAGAGAATCGAACAGGTGCACGTGCGAGGCAGAACCAGAACAACTTTAGAACATTTGCCACAGTCAGGGCCAGCGAGTGAACGTAGAGCGGAGCCAAAGCGATAGGCGGCAGGTTGCCCGAGAACAAAAGAGTTCAAAGCCACTTGTCGCATGCAAGGCGATACCAGACGAAATAAAAGCTGATTTCTAGTTGCGCGGCAGGTTTTATGGAATACGATTTAGCGAGCACCGAGCGCGTGCTGAATCGCCTCGTACACATCGGCCTCGATGCGCGCCTCGAGCTTGTCCTCCTCGGTGCCGTTGCCGTTCGCGACCTTCTGAGCCTCTGCAAGGTTCGCGCGAACAGCCTGGGCGATACGTAAGTCTGGCAACGAGATGTTACGTGAGTCTGGCTCTGGCGCACCTCCGGCGAAAAGTCCTCGAGCGGCGCGGCCTCTACGGCGTTGATAGTGAGCTTGTTGTTGGGATGAACGATAGCAAAGCCGCCAGACGCTGTAGATGGTCAGACTAGAGACTAGAGTTCTGAGCGGCGCAGGGATTGGGCACGCACCGAACCACTTCTTGGTGCCGCTCGCCTCGACGACCTCGATGATGCCCGGACGCAGGGCCTCTACGCTCGGCACGTGGTTCGCGAGGATGCCCATGTCACCCGTTGCGGCGGGGATGTTGACCTGGACGGCGTCGACAGACTTGAACAGAGTCTGCGTGTGACAGCGCGTGAGCAAGCTGTCGTGGAGGTGGAGGTGGGCGCGGGCAGACCTGGTGCGGGAGAACGAGGGAGAGCTTGATCTTGTCCGAGACCTCGGTGGCGTATGCTCTGCGCTGGACGGCGCGCGTCGCAGCCCGCGCGGACGCCCGGAGTACCGTAGACGCCATGAATGGAGGAAGTAATGCGAAAACTCCGCTTGTCCTCCCCGGCGACCCCTCAAGAGGATCCCCTCACTTCTTCATCTTTGACAAAGACGGTTGTGATCGCTATCGTCATAACTGCATGAACCCTTAGCTCGTGAGGAGACCGTCTCAACTCTGGCGGAGGCGACCTCTACACCTCTATTTCCCTAAGGCTAGCATGACTCTGAAAACGGGCCTTGTCAAGAGCACGTAAAGGGCCTGAACTTGGGACAACATGGGCTGAGGCTAATACGCATGAGCTGATACATTTGCGGGATGACGACTCGTTGCTCATTGCGCCGAAAGGTTGCGGACAATACCTGTAGCCCAATCTAACAACTGCCCAGCTGCCGGCGAGTACGCGACGTTCACAGCTGTAGTCACCCCGCTCCGAATAGTCCATGCATCTGCAACGACTGCGCCGCTCTCCAACGACATTTGGAAAGTCCTGAAGCATGCACACTGTCAGTCTGCACTCGATATAAAAAGCGCGGAAGAGCACGCACGCAGAATGCCCGCCCCAGCGGCCCATCGTACGGCTCGACACGCCGTCCACGAACCAGAGCGCCTTCGGGTCTCCACACGTCGCCTTCCCAATGTCGCATATTCGTTCGAGCACAGCCAGCTTAACCTCGTCGTGCAGCACTTGCGCAAGCTGCGCTATGGAGCTGATGGTGACGTTCGCCTGCGACGTCTGCGCGACGAGCATCGCGGGTGATTGAAACGTCAAGCGGAATGTCGGCCGGTGCGCGACGCGCAGCACGGCCTCGCCGCCGATACTGCCGTCCGGCGAGTCCAACAACGCGACGAGGTCATTCCCGCTCTCTCCCACGCGCGTCATGCGCATCTTCGCGTGCACACCGACCGCCCAAAGGGCCGCGCACACCTTGCGCAACTCGTTCGCGATGCGGTCGCAGAATGATTGGTACTGGATCAAGTCGATGATGGGTTGCAGAATTTTAGGCGGAGGCGCCTGGATCGGTGCTGTTGTAGATGCTGTGAGCGACGTGGACGTCGATGATCGTTGCTTCTTCACGAATGAATGACGACGAAGGAGCAGGAGCTTCAGCGCTGCGTGGATGAGGTCGCATAGCGGGGACGACGGTTCCTCGTCACTGTTGTTGCAAGTCGCACTCGGGACCTGTCAATTTTCAGCGCCATGTCTATACGCGAGATCACACTTACGAGAGTGAAGCTTAGTTGCATGGTATGCGCAACGGAGACAGATATGAGCCGCTCGCTCACTCGCGTGTCGCCACTGGGAAACTTCTCTGCCTCCCTAAATAGTTCGTGGAACACTTCTTGTTCGATGAGTTCCTGTTGCGCGTACTTGAGAATCGAGTTCACGTCGGAGTCGTCGGGTGCGTGAAGAGAATTGTAGGACACGTTCTTGGTCCCGTCTGCCTCTTCGCGCGACAGCGCTATGCGTAGACGCATCTTCTGTCGATGTTGAAACACCAAAGGTGATCCGTCATTATCCACTGCAGATAGATACGCCATCGCCCTCCGTCGAAACTCCATGGGCGCTGTGATCATTCTATCAGTGCGTGTGCATTGAATGAGAGTGAATCGATGCAGACCTTCCTCCAACCCGAAGGAAATGATAAAGTCCCTTGCTGTCTTGTCTGCGTTCTTCCCGGTCGGTGCACCTGGAGGTAGAGGCGCGGGTACAAGGCTCCAATTAGCAGCGCGTGCTGTGAGAGCGTCAACCCAATAACTCTCGTCCCGCTTTCGAGTTCGTTCCATCGTGTCTGCCGCATTTCGTAGCACATCCGACGCCTGGCGTAATGCCTTATCTTTCGCGCCGAGCGTGAGTTGTGCGTTGAACTGTGCGACCGACGGCAAGGGAGGCGGATTCGAGACAGTGCTGCCTGTGAGCGTGCCGGCAGGGAGGTTGGGCATCGGCGAAGGCTGAGCAAGGGGAGCGAGAGGTCCACTCGGTGTCGCGGACGACACGAGGGCTAGCAAATCGCGGGCGAGGGACATTTCGCCCATCGCGGTGCTGTGGCGCCGGTGAGCACAGACGTTTCATTGGAACGAAGGGCGCGTACTAGAGGTGTGGAATCATCTCGGTGCGCATGGCGTGGAGCTCGTCGACGCTCATGGGCCGTTGCTTGTCGTCGCCATCCCTCGTCTTGGACTTTGCAGCGTCCGCCTCGACATCCGTGTCGCTGTCGGACGCGTTCGCTTCGCTAGGCTCCGCGTCGCGCCAGGCGCCGTCTGGCTTGTATTTCTCGAAGAAGTCGATACCGCGCTCGCGGATGACGCGAGTTAGGTTATCTCCCAGTCGTGCAACGGGCTCTTCGCGTCTGCGACGCGCATATTCAGCAACCGGAACGACGCGCCGATCGTGAGACACACGGCTTATATACGCGCTCGCCGTCTGGCGCAATGTCGAGCAGTTGCAGTATGCGTTCTCCGCCGTCATCTTTGTACGGCTGCTCGAGACTCAGGCGCAGTTTCTTGTATGGCGGCTCCTCGGTCATGACGGTTGCGCGTGAAGCCAGGAATGTCAGCCCGTTAGCTCCGCTTGCAGCGACAGCTTCAACCTTACAATAGCGGGTAGCAAATCACATAACGACATTACACGTGACTCATGCTGCTAAGTACCTATGCTCAGTACAGAGGTAAGGTACAGTGGAACAGTCTGCCCAAAGACCGGAGTGGCCGAACGGTCTAGGACTTGGACACGCACCAAAGAACGCACGACTTACTACAGGGACGAGAAAACAGAGGCAACCAGTAACAAGGATGACGTGGACGCAAGACATAAAGTGATTCACGTCCAGATCCAGGGAGGAGGCTCGGGCCGGGAGACTTTGACGACGGACGCGACGTTATCCACCGCGCCCACGACCTTGACTCCCTCGGCGAGCTCGAGTCGGGTATCCGATGGTATGAATGTTAACCCCTTCTCGAGAATCTCCATGACACGTTCTGCGGGAAGGATGTGGGTTCGAAGCGGCGTGACAAGGACGACGGACTCGAGGCATGGTGTATTGAGCTTGGCGGAGGGGAGTCGAAACGGCCCTTCGCCATCCAGCAAGACGACGAGGACCCGCAGGTTGGGCAGATTCGGAATCCAGCGCGAGACGTTCTCATTTCCCCAAAGGCGCTGCGACACCGACAGTTCCGTGACATGGTCCTGCCAGTTCTCCTCGCCTTCGTACGCTCGCAGGATCTCTGGGATGTGGAGGCGATCCTCCTTCTCCCTCGGCACCTCCTCGACATACCGCCGTTCGAATCGGGAGTGCGCGTTCACGATGTCGATGTATATTTGGGGCTGCGGGATGTCGCCATAGGATATACGTAGGTGCAGGCTGCTACCATCATTAACATCGCAGAGGAAGTTGAAGTCGTATTTCGTGGGCGAGAATATGCTGATGCGTGGGATGCGTCGTATTATCGCCTCTATAGGCTTCAGACTGCCCGTGTCAAAAGGACCTTCGATGATGAGCTCCCTGAACGTGGCAGGGAACGCGTAATTGCCGTCTTGGCCCTCGACGACGAAGATCGATTCGCCGCAGAGGAGGACCTGCTGTAAGGCTGGAAAGTGCTTCCGAAGTAGATGGGGCGGGAGAGGTACACAGCTATGCGCCGTAAGACAAATACCGTGCACGTCCCGGAAAGCTGCAACGGTCTTGCGGGGGAGCATGACGTTCGACAGCGTTACATTCCGCAGGGACGGTGCGGATCCATTGAAGATATCGTGCGGGAACGCGACGAGTCCTTCGACGTTGCGGTATAGAAAGCGTTTGTCCAGGCAAGGCGAGGCGGTCATATAAACGTTGAGAAAGAGGATGCTGAGCTCCGTCAAGACCGGCGCCGGTCGTTTGAGCGTGTCGAACAACACTCGTGCCTTCTTCTCCGGTAGGCGGAACGCTGCGTTCTCGAGACGATGAAAGTGCCCGCGCAGACTGAATAGCACGAGGTCGATCTGAGGAGAGTCCTCGGGTAGGTCGATGTTGACGAAGATACGACCGGTCTTGGAGGCGTGGAGCCGTACGAGGAAACAGTCGACTGCCGCGGGGCTGTCAGAGAAGAGGTCCATGTCGCGCCAGAAGGTCGGGTGTGTGTACATGACGGCTCGCCACTGTCGACAGACGAGACCGGCGCGGATGAGCTTGCGCAGCCGCAAGTTGTCGAAGACCTTGAACAGTACGTCGTCCGGAAGGGCAGCGCGCATTATGGGCAGCGCCAGATGGAAGGCAGATGAAGAGGCCTAGCACAGGAGCACGCCCCTTTATCGGCAGGACGCGTCGCGGACGGCCTGCGAGCCCCAGGCCCAAGAGTGACACGAGACCTGAAAATCCTCGCAGGGCCGACATTTAGAGATTCAAAGGTGGGTTCGACGTCGTTCAGTGCAGGGTCAGACACGGGAACAGGAAAGTGGCCCATTGGTTGAGAGAGAGTTGCAGTGCTACTCCGCCGCCT